>PNEQ01087677.1:0-37216 GCA_003012365.1 Medauroidea extradentata | reverse complement strand
TATTCTTAAATTTTATGAGCATGTCATTGTAGCCTGCAATGTCTTTATCCACTGTGATTTTTTTGAGTTTGGTATATCAGTTTATTTTAGTGTAGTCGTTAAAACGGAAACATGCAAAATATGACTTTAGCAAGCCATTACGCGAAAACTATGAGAGATAAAAAAATTTCATAAGAGCCAAATTTAGTCACATTTTGTGTCTAAAATAAGAAAATAAATGTCTGATACAAATATAAAATAAAATAATGATGATAAAAATTGTGGTAGACCACGCCCTTTGGGCCTCACCATTGTGTTGTAGGCCAATATGTTCTTTACCTAAACCTGAGCATGGGATTAATGAAAAACAGTTTGAAATTTTTCACTATATGTACCATGAGGGGTAACACGTGACATTTTTCAGGAAATTTTACTACATGTATTGCAGTAAAAACACATGTAACACTACCAAAAAGAGGCAGTTGAATGAGTAACACACTTAACATTTTTAATTTAGATTGTATGTTAGGAAATATAACCTGACATGTTTAACATTAATTTTTTTTGCTTTAACTCATATTTTTCAAGTCTCATTCAAGATGTTACAGTGTCAATAAAGACTATTTAGCATCATTACACCGATATCAAAACAAACACTAGTATGAAAACAGTGCCATTACGAAAAGTCACCCGGTTAACATTGGCGGGGTTATTTTAACCCTAGTGTTCACAAAGGTTACTTATTGTTCGTAAGTACGTCACGATTAAAAAAAACCGCGCATGCGCACATCAAGGGGCTTATTCATAGTCGTTTTTGACCCGGACTAGTGCGGGATTATCGTCGGACTAATTTTTGTCTTATTCATAGACGCGGACTATATTTAGTCTGACGTTACTCGGCGTTTATGAATAAGGTAACACTTGGTCCGGACTATAGGACCAACCCTGGACTAACTGGCACAAGATGATCTCAGGATCATCTCGGAACTATCTCACGACTATGAATAAGGCCCCAAGTGACTGTGTTTCCACTACCTGCTGTAGCTATATTGGGGCGCCACTGCGCCCATTGAAGACGAATCAAACCCGGACTCATTTTATAGCATTGAGTTACCTCTCTTTCCGTAGGGTTTATATGCTCGTTGATCACTGTGTACCAAGTGACTTGAAGAGTGAACACCTTAGAGTGGTGAACACACACTCGTACATCTGTCGCGAATTATTACTATACCCTGCGCATGAACATTTAAGACACACTTGTATTTGTGTCGGACATTTTCTTTCTTTTAACGATGTGTGCAATGCAGAGTAAAATGCATATATGCATAATTGTGCTTAATAATTAGAATTATCGCTAACGAGTAATAACACGATATGTAAATAAAAAGTAATTTTACTGTGATATATAATCAAAACACTTAACCAAATAAAATAAAAAAACACGGTTTGTCTCAGTAAAGTATCGGCGACAGTTATACACGGCCACAACTGTCTACCAGACGGTTGAGTATTGTTGGTAGACAACAGTTGTTTAAATCACAGTGCCTATCGCAGTCATCAGGCGCGTGGTGTGACACATTCGCCGTTATTTTGCTTCATATCAGTGACAAAAGATGGCTCGTACTTTTTGGGCGGCGGGGGGAGTGCATAGTCACAGCGCGGGTAGATGTAGCAGTCATTGATTCGTGACTTTGTCACAGTTCTTTCTGATAGCTTGTCACAGTTCGAACTGTGACAAGAAAATATCGGTGACAAAGTCACAGTCCGTGAATATCATCCCACCCCTATTGTTTAAGCCCTAACAACTGTAACACGCCGCACTTTCAGTGCAAAGCATTTGTGACAACAAATGATTTTCAGTATAAATTGTTTCATATCAGACATTATTTAAAAGTGAAAATGAAAGTCCGCAACGTTTGCGAAGTTATTATTTCACAAGTCTCTCTTTTTGGGCCAAGAACTGAAAGTAGTTAAGTACTCACGAATTACTCGTCGTTACTAATCGACAGTGTAATAACAAACATTATTATCAAGACAACAACTGTATATTAGCTACTTATTGATCGTGTGTGCGCTGCAATTGTAAACAGCTGTTGACTCGGCCAATGTTCGGTAATGTTCGGGCGGGCTGTGTTTTCGGGGTCGGGCACCTTCGGGCGTGGAGAGAGTTCTGTGAAAAAGAGACACCCGATTTAACCTTTCGTGGCGTGAGGAAACGAACATTCAGAACTTCAGAATGTTTACCGTAATTGTAAGTTTTTCGTTAATTTGTAAATCAAACAACGTTTAATTGCATAATTTCATACTTTTTTTATGTTGCAGAGTCCTGCGAAGTTGTTATGCCGCCGGTCGTTTTCTACTTCAATGTTCTTGGGAGCGCAGCAGGTAACTTAAAAACATGACTCACCTAGCACGCTAATAATTTGACACCTCGACAGAAATATATTGACAGTGAGAAATTAAAGTCATACGGGAGGAATTAATGCCATGCGGACAGGGGCGTCATTTGCTACTAAGGAGGGGGGGCAAATGCCCCCCCTGGATTTAAAATTTTGTGTGTATAAATATATGTTTTGTATTTTTAAATTTAAATAATCCTAACTTAAGCACATAAAACTGAAGTTTTATTATTAAAGCGTCTAATTTATACATGCATAATTAATAAAAAAAGGTGCAACAAGGTCACTGTCGCCGGAAAACAAAATCTTGCCCCCCCCCCCCTAGAAAAACCTGAAGTGACGCCGCTGCATGCGGACTACACCGCAAATTCCTCACTAAATGTTATGAGCACCAAAACGGTATCAAAAACAAGAGGGTTAAGCCCCTGGCACAATTAAACATGTCCCCTGTCCTCGGACGTCCTCTGTTCTCACCCACAAAATGATGCGCGGACGAACAATGGAGGCACAATTGGCTAACAGTAACATGTCCCCACATGTACGTTCCGAAAACTGCCAATAGATAGGGTAAATGTAAAAAATTACTGCTAATCATGTACCAGCCAAACTATTGATTTTAGAGGTATAGTTTATATGTGGAAAATGTTTCTAGAGATGTTAGAAGTAATTGTACGTAAAGAAAATTATAATTTGCTAATTTTAAAAAACTTTGTTTTTTATTTTAAGTAAGGTTAGTATAGGTTACTTTAGGTTAGTTTTAAGTTAGCGTATTTTCTGCAAGTACTAAATATTCAGTAGGTAAAGAAAAATGAAAAAAATTAATGTTAAAATAAAATAACTTTACCATACCTAACCTGAACCCACATGAATTAACCTAACCAATGTAGCCTAAAGTAATGTAAAATGGAAAATTTCGAATTTAGAAAACCACAGTGTTCTTTACGTACGACTACTTCTGACAAAGACAATGAATTTGTGTTGGTGGCATTTATTTTTTATGTTTGCCTTACCTCAATAAGATGTTTACAAATATAATTTTCGTACACAAATTTTCTGGTGTGTTGTTTTTTTTCTTCCTTTTGAAACATCTCAGGGGACATGGGACAGGAGAGACAGAGTTAAAAATTATCCAATTCTTCAGGACAGGGGACATGTGATGATATGACCCTGAAGTCACATGATCACGCCAAACCAATCACAGCTCATGTCGTCATTGGGGACAGAGGACAAGGGACATCCGAGGACATGGGCCATGTCAATTGTGCCAGGGGGTTAACTGTTACATATAGCTACTCATAATATACAGGCCAAACTATTGATTTTAGTGGTATATTTTTAAGTATTTCTATATTGGTTAGTAGTAGTTCTACATGAAGAAAATGTTTTGTTAGGTTAGTTAAGGATAGGCAGCCTAACCAAACATTAAAAGCGCTTATGGAAACCACATTGGATCAACTCAATAACGTAGATATTACTCTAAAGCCCCTGCCTGGCGCAATTGACATGTCCTCTGTCCTCGGATGACCCCTGTCCACTGTCCTCAATGACGACATGAGCTGTGATTGGTCGGTGTGATCATGTGACTTCAGGATCATGTCCTCGCATGTACCCTGTCCTCGGAGAATTGGTTAATTTTTAATTCTATGTCTCCTGTCCCATGTCCCCTGAGCTGTTTCAAAAAGAAGAAAAAGAATAAAAACCAGAAAATGTGTACGAAAATTATGTTTGTAAACATCTTACTACGGTAAGGGAAACATAAAATTTAAATGCCATGGCAAATATCAACATAAAAATTAAATGCAACTGTAAATATCAAGAATCACTACTCATCATGTACCAGCTGAACTATTTATTTTAGGGGTATAGTTTATTAATGGAAATGTTTCTATATACGTCAGAAGTAGTCGTACGCTAATATAATTGTAGATTTCTAACTTAAAAATTGTCGGTTTTTCAATAATTTAGGTTACATTCGTGAGATTATGGTAGGTTAGTTTATGTTGGTTTAGGTTAGGTTTGGTTATTTTACCATTAAGTAGTCCATTTTTTTTGTTACCTAACAAAAAATTTAAAACTTAGTAGTAAAATAACTTAACTGAAAACAAAAGTAACATAAACTAACCTAACGTAAAAAAAATAATAAATTTTTAAAACTAAGAAATTATAATTTTCTTTACGTACAATTACTTCTACCATCTCTAGAAACACTTTCCATTAATAAACTATATCTAGAAAATCAATGGTTTGGCTGGTACATAATGAGTAGGTATTGATTTTGTAACTCACCCCATCTATTGGCAGTTTTTGAAACGTACGTGTGGGGACATATTCCTGCTAGCCAATTTTGCCAGCATCGTTTGTACGCGCATCATTTTCTGAGTGAGGACAGGGGACATGTTCAATTGTGCCAGGGGCTTAAAACCAGTCAAGAACGAACGTTGCACAATAATGATTTACCAGATTGCATGATCTCTAAATGTTGCACTTGATCTCATTGTTGGATCCTCTCAGGTCTATCCTGCTCAGGGGTAGGGTAAATATTCACTAGTAGGTAATATACAAGAAAGTGCACATAAAGAGTAAATTCAGGCTCCTGCATGTGTACATGAAAGGAAAGTGATTTGAGTGCATTGTCACGAAAAATATGATGCCATATTGTAGAATTTTTGTGGGATAGGAAGACTGGAGGAGTTTGTCAAGTTTAATGTCACCAGAAAACGTAATTCAGGTATGTAGGTGGGCGATTCTCCCATAACTTCAATTTTTCTGTCCATGGCCAATAATTTGATTTTTACTTAATATTCCTGGTTTCTGATCAATTATATTTATTAAGTGACCTGTTATAATGTTTATATAGTACTATATTAGCCTAAAACCCTTGCCACATTTTATCACACGTAAATTGAACACATTTTTTGTCATTACTGTCCCTTGCCCCAAACTACAATTTCCATCATACTGTTTTCTATTGCACCTTTTAATCTAAGCTCAAGGTAAAAAAAATGGTAACATGTGCAAAATACATGGATGAAGCAGAGGCCAAGTCAAATGAATGTGACACATGCAACAGGATTATAGTATTTGAACTCAAAGTTGGTCCCAAGACTTTAATGTCATTCCTGTCCCTTTATGATGTCCTCATAATAATTTCACTTGCATAAGTAGTGGGTTCGTGACTCTTCTGTAATGTTGTTTAGCAGCCATGTTAACTTAATTTTAAGTAACAACATGTTGAATGTTATCACCTTTTGAGTTTATTACAGGTGAGTGATTGCATTTTAATCCCTGCAAGGAACTTTCTTTGTAATTACTGCCCTTGGCCTATTTACTTGTGTTTTAAATATAATTAAGCTGATTAATAATTGTATTTGTAATAAATTTAGGTATTTATCAGAATTTAACATCAAAGAACCCAAAAGCTAACCTTTTAATTATGCAGCCTTTAAACAATGGATTTTAGTCATTACTGTCCCTACATTTACAACAGAATGGGGACAGGAAAGACCAGTTCAGGGACAGTAATGACAGTTAATAAACACCACATTTTGTTAACTACTTTTGAGTAGTCATTGCATTATAAAATTGGCATTTTAAATCCAGAACTAGACGTAATCTTTTTGAAATCATGATATAGTGGAAATAGTTCTAGACAAATGGAGTTTTGGTTTTACGCCAAAGTTCTCAGTTGAATTATTTTATCTTAGAATGTTAACATTTTTTGTAGTTAAATGGCATGTAGCAGCTTCATTATTCACACATGCATACTCTATTTCACTGAATACAAGGAAAAACTTGGGAAGTGCTACAGCAGTGTGTCTAAACTTAAGTCCCATTTAACAATAAAAATAAAGCAAAACCTGAGAAATACAAAAATAAGTATCACAGGGCAGTTGTAAAAATTTCAGAACATGAAGGGTTATTATCTCCATCACCAATGATGGATGCATCTGCATAAAAAAATAGTTTCGAATGAAGTGCTTAGGCAACTGATAGTTGGAGTAGCACTGCAGAAACAAACCATTGCAAAAGCACTTGCTGGAAAGATTCTGAAGAGTACAAATTGACACAGCATGTTGAGCAATTGATCTCACTGCACCGATACAGAAAAGCAAAGGAAAATACTAGCTTCAAATATGAAAAGAAGAAAAAATCGCTAGAGCTAATGACTGAAATAAATATTGAAGTGAAAGAATATTTTGTAGTGACAAACACAGTGTGATGGCACCTGGGAAGAAAGATTGTATTAAACTGAATAAGTGCACTAAGCAGAAACGTTATTTGAAAGACACATTAGTTAATTTGCACAGAAAGTTTGAAGAATCCAATTTTAAAACTGTGTTTTCAACTTTTTGCAAGAGCAAACCCTTTTGGGTTTTTCAGCCAAAAGTTTCTGCTCATGACACTTGTATGTGCAAAAGACATGCTAACTTCTCATCCATGCTTCAAAAACTAAAAGAACTTAAAATGACTCAGAAAAAGTTACCAATTTTTGTAATAGAATAACTTGTAACATGAACAGTAAAGCATATACGAATGTATAATGAGTGCTTGCAGTGTAACAACAAACAGTTTCTATTCCTGCTTCAGATGAACAGGGAAATGTGTGTGTTTCTTACTACAAATAGACATGGACAACTAAGTGAAAATAATTGCCAAAGACACTATAGATTGTTCTGTCAGTAAATTGCTTGAAGATACTCGAAAAGCAACTCCTGGTTTCCTTATTCATGAATATAATTAACGACAAAGATAGGACCAATTAAAGATACTAAAAGGAAATATAAGTGAAAAGGATAGCATTTTGTTAATTGATATTTCCGAGAACACTTTTGCAAATATGCAACTGAAGTGCAAAGTGTCCACTTTGGTGGCTCCAGACTGCAACTTACACTTCACACAAGTAGTGTACTTCAGAAATGATGATGATTAACTTCATTGCAAATCAGTATGCTCTGTCTTGAATGATAACAAGCATAGTGCAAGTGCTATTTGGGCTCATCTGAAACCTGTAATTGATTTAATAAAATGCAACAATAAAAATATGATATATGTTTTCAGCGATGGCCCATCAAGACAATACCGTAATAAGATAAAGTTTAGACCCTTCTTTGCCACTTTGCTTGCGTGAACAAACGTGCAGCTGTAACCTGAAAATACTTTGAGCCAAAATGCTCCGCTGATGTTGCGGGAGGCACCATAAAAATAAGAGCAGACCTTTCTGTATCCCATGGTCAAGACATACAGTATTATCTGCAGATTGTTTCATTAACGGATTGAATCAATTAAATATCAATGTTCAGTTATTTGAAGTTAAGTAAACAGTGTTGAAATCAAATTTTCAGCACAATTGTTTCTGTTAAATGAAAAAAAAAATCTCTAAGGACTATACAGAAATCGTAAACCTGCAAAGAACTTTTAGTTTTGATCGAGTTAACCTAATTCTTTAATGCTATATTAGTGATCTGTTCTTACGTAACTAATTTTACTACTTTTCTTAAGTTCAGCTTGACAACCGGAATATTATTCTTGGCTTGCTTTATGAGGATATTTGGTTTAAGGACTCATTGTAGGCAATATATCTAAAATTATGGTACTATGAATATTAAAGTTGGATGTTTGTAGTAAGGTATGGATTATTTGCAAAATTTATTCAACAGTTTGTCATTACTGTCCCATATGTAGTCATTACTGTCCCCTTTGGATTTTTAATCCTGTCAGCAGAATCTAAATACAAATTAATCTTGCTGTACCACTAATTAATTTCACCTAAGTAAACTTTAATCAACATTAACATAGTAGACAGACCTACAAATATTGACATAATTTTCATGACAAATCTGAGCCAAAAGTTAAAGTTATGGGAGAATCGCCCAGGTAATAAATTTAGTACTTAATAATTAAATTAGTAGACCTTGTAAACAGATTTGGTTGCTGGTAGTAAACCATCGATTAATGCAAAAAGCAGTGGTTATGTGCAAGAGAACTTGAACCTATATAACACAAGACAGCCACATGGTCTGGTGTAGTGCAAGAACGTAAGTACAGTACTCCGGTTCTGTGCAACTCTTCGCCACTTCCATTGCAAAATAAGTTCGGAGCCTTGGCGATCAGCGATGCTGGTGTTGTTGAGGAAGTTAATGTGTGTAGCATTAAGGAAATTGGTGCCCATCAGCCTAAATTAGGTAATGTTCTAATACTTGCTGATAGTCATGGTAAAGGTCTTTCACATGAACTCAATTGCATTTTGCCAAAAGAAAAGGTTTTAGGATATGTCAAACCAGAGGCTAAAATGAACAGTATTCTGGAAGACACAAAAACCGTAGTAAGGACTTAAGTGTAAATGACTCTGTTATCATAATTGGAGGTTGTAATGACATCGCAAAAAATGAAGGTTATAATGCAGTTTCTTCACTAAAACGTAAACTTAAATCTAACCAGAACACGAAGGTAGTAGTGGTTGAATCTCCCATTAAGAATGATCTGCCAGATTGGTCATGTGTAAACGTTGTGACAAGGGAGACCAACAGAAAAATTAAAAAAATGGTGTATTTTTTACAGTAATGTAAAATATGTTGACATGTGTTCGCTGGATAGATCACTCTTCGCCCATCATGGAATGCATCTTAATTTTAAGGGAAAAATAGCCTGGCTGTAAATATTGCCAAAATGATTCATTTAACAGTGATAAAGTCAATAAATGAAGCAGCTATTCCTCTCAGCATGCCCCAGGGCAACTCAACAGGAGAACCGATCTAGAAATTTCAGTAAACACAGATTGGTTCACAAACTCAGGTTGTCATTTATTTATAAGGGGCTGTTATGCATATGATGCAATAAAATAATGTAATAAATTAACTAATGTAAATAATATCAGTGTATTCAGCAAAGGTATTATGAATATGAAAGACACAATGAATTTTTTAAATAACATAACTGGAACGGATTGTCTTACTGTATGTTCTGTTCAGTCTTCTGTAAATACTGTTCATGAGCCTGAAATCAAATCTTATTGTTGTGTATCTAAACCTCAAAACATTGTAAATTGTAAGCCTAGTTTTAGTATTGTACCTAAATTTAGTAACGTCATCAAAAGCAGTCAATTAAGTTCTAAAAAGTTGTGCGTTCCTCTACAGAATAAGATGCATTTTAATTTTGTGATTTACCATCAAAATATACAGGAGCTCTTAAGCAAAATTAATGAATTATCTTTCTGGGTAGTAAATTGTGTAGAAAAATCTAGTGAAGTTGACATTATATGTTTAAGTGAACAACATCTTAAACCTAAGCCTATTCAACAAATACACTTAAACAATTTTAAATTGACATCATATTAGTGTAGATATAATTTTGAAAAGTGCGCTGTTTGCATGTTTGTGAACGATTCTCTTGCTTTCAGCAAGATAGACATTGCTCAGTATTGTGAAGACCAAAACATTGAATGTTGTGATATACATATTAATGTACATGAGAGTATTATAGTGATATTAACCGTATATAGAGCACCATCAGGAAATTTTCATAGGTTCATTGCTAACCTTGACAAAATTATGTCTCGTCTATTTAAGTCTTAAGATTCATTTTATCTTTTGCGGTGATATAAATATTGACTACCTTTTGGAAAGTACACGTAAACAGCAATTAAATACAATTATGAAATCTTACAATTTGGTTTCCACTGTAAACTTTCCTACTTGAATAACCCTTCAACGTAAACTGCAATCAACAACATTTTTTTAGACAAGTTCAAGAAAGATTTCTATAACATCATTCCTATAGTAAATGGACTTTTGGACCACGATGATGAAATATTTTATATTGAGTACCATTTAGATTCTAAAAAACCGCTATCTATAAAAACTCAATGTAGACAAATTAACGACGAGACAATCCTTCAATTAAAAGCAGCATTGGGTGCTGAATCATGGGCTGTTTTAAATGCTTAAACAAATCCTAATAACCAATATAATTAATTTTTACCGGTTGTATTGATCCATTTCGAGGCATGTTGTCCTTTAAAAACAAGCACTAAATATGGAAAATGTAATACCCAAAATCCCTGGTTTACCAAATTTGCAGAAATAAAAATTTACTTTATTTAAAATCCAAATAGTCATGTCATCCAAATGTATTATCTCATTATAAAATGTACTGCAAGGTATTATGTAAAGTTATTGTTGCAAAAATCTTGTACTTCAGTAGGCTTATCAGTAACTCCTCAAATAAAATCAAAACAATATGGGATATTATTAAAACTGAAACTGCAAGATGTGTAAAAAATTATTACATCACTGAACTTTAAGTAAATATCACTACTGGAAATAAAGCCAAAATAGCAAATTAATTGAATGACAATTTTCTTAATGTCGCCGATACTATTGTACCAAAATCTTGATCTATTAATGAACTACTAGATTATGTAAATAAATCATTTCCAAAAAAATTTCCTATGTTAGATCCAAATTGGACTACTTTTGCAGAAATTAAGTCCATAATAAGAAATTTAAAAATCAAAGGTTCATGTGGGTATGATGGGATAAATAGTAAAGTTATAAAAAACTGTAGTGTTGAGATAACTAAACCTCTTATTTTATGTAATAACTTTCTAAAGAGTGGTGTTTTCCCAGATAGACTAAAACATGTCCCTTAGGTCTAACCTGTGATGGGTCAAAATTGCTATCTAATCCTCATCTTTGCTCCGGCTAACTGAACATGAAGATTCTCTCATATCAGGGTAATTAATGTCCGTGGGTTCGCAAGACATAAATAAATCTTCCGACCATTATACACTGGTTTTATTTGTCGATTATTCCTCTCGCAATATAATCACATTCCCGTCATCACAAACCAAACATCTACCTCGCTCGCTCGTTTCACTCCCCTTCTGCCAAGCTTCCCCCCCTCCTTCAGCGTCAGTCTGCGGTTGTATTCAAAAACAAACACTCAAAACAGTCTTATTATAAAATAAAAGAGACTAACATAATAAATTACAGATGTGTGAAAATTACAATGTCATCTTTAAGCCTAAGCACTGCAACACTGAGCTCTGGAATCAGTAGCTTTGTGATAAACCATTTTTCAGTGAGTGTTGTATGCGTCTCATATTTTTGAGGTTAGAAAAGTAATAACACAGCCGCAGTCTACGAGGTTCAGTTATTTATGGTTACAAGGTTTTAGTTATATTATGAACAGCTGAATTGAGCCAAATTTTTTCGAAAGTTTGTGCATTTACATTATGACTTTTGAGATACTATCACCTGGGTACAAACAGTTCAGTGATGATTGAGTGATTCTTCCTTAATAACTGTGTTTAGTTTTGTTATTTCTGACAAAAATGGAGTCTTATTCTGTTGGGAGGTTTTATAATGAAATATCACAAGAATATCACGGACAAGTTTAAAAAAAACATAAGATCTTCAAGATTATGATGATGAAAAGCAAAAATTAATTCAGTCAAGAGTGTGCCAAAGAGTTTCAACAATATATGTGTTTTGTGAAGAAAGTATATGCACAAATATCATATTTTTGGCAAATATTGTAGCAACACACTAAACAGCCACAAAAAATAATCACAAAAGGTTTGAGAGAAATACAAATGAACACTTAAACATGCCACAAAATGTTTCTGTTTATCTTATTCCAGGAAAATCTGTTTGCTGTAATTGTTACTCAAAAATCAAAAGTTTTGAAGGAAACAATAGCTGTGGATGTTGTGTTGCCACAGGAAGAATTTATTGATACATACTGTAGAAATACTGAATCAAGTAGATTCTACGTGCTGTGCTTTAGGCCTGTCTCCAGTTTCAAAAATACGCAAGTTAAGAAGCAATAAAAGAAAAATCACTATAAATTCTAATGTACATAAAATATCTGAAACATTAAGGCAGAACCTAGAAACCTGTTTTGATCAGTCAGTTATTTATGATAGGCTACAACAAATGTGTGACAGTTACTAAATGAATATCAAAATATAATTGATAAATTGAAATAAAAATGTAGGATTGCACCTAAAGAAGAAAATATTAAAATAGTCTCCTTGTAAATTCTTGGACAATGAAAAAAATTGCTTCAAATTTCAGTGTATCTGATTGTTTGGTCAAATTTAGTAAGGAGCTTGTTAAATAGCAAGATATCTTACCTGACATGAATAAAATCAGGAAAGTATTCAGTGAGGACATCATTTATATAGTTATTCAGTTTTACAAAGGCAATGTAAATAGTCTACTTTGTGCTGGAAAAAAGAATTGCGTAAATGTCACTATAAATGGGCAAAAAGTTCATAAACAAATACAACTAGTGCTAAGCAACCTAAATTAATTGTTTGTTGCTATCAAACCGGCTCATCCAGAGTGCAAAATTGTAAGGTCAAAGTTTTCCAAACTGCGGCATAGATGGTATATAATAGCTGTGGCATTAGGGACCCATTCTGTAAGAGTATGTGTTTATCATCAGAATGTTAATTTAATGATTGAAGGTGCAAGACTTCATATTGATTACAAAGAACTGTTATATTTAAGTGTTTGTGATGGCAATAATTACTGCTGCGTGATGAATGTCCTGGGAAAGACACTCTAATTTGCGTACAGAATATGATGTGATAATATACAGTACAAACAATAGATCATGACAGACAGAGCAGAGGTGACGGATATAAAGTCTCCAAATAAATTTTTGATTGTCTTGCAGGGAAAATAGAAACATATAAGTTCCATCATTATGCTTCTAAGGTTCAGGGATGAGTACAGACGGAAAAGAAAGAAAACCTTTCAAATTCAGAATGCATGATTCTTGCTGACTTTGCTGATAATTTTACCTTCATCGTCCAGGATGAAATCCGATATCATTGGGTAAATATAATAAGCAACAGTACACCCTTTTGTTAAACACTTGAGAGAGGGAGAAAACGTCAAACGTCACAGCATTTGTGTTTGAGTGACTACTTAGAGCACACAATACAGCAGCAGTTCACACATTCCAATCAAAAGTAATCAATTACATAGAGGATATTAAACTTGAAACAGTGAAAATTATTTACTTCTCTGATGTCAGCAGCAGTCATACAAAAATAAGAACGTTTTTTAAAATATTTGCAATCATGGAAATGAATTTTTTTTATTAAAGGAGAGTGGCATTTCTTCACATCATGCAATGGGAAAAATGCATTTGAATGAGTCAGAGGGACAACCAAACAAGAGGCCACCATGACAAGTTTGTGACGAACTGCACGAGACCATACCTGAAGGTTGACCAAATGTTTTCATTCTGTAGAGGAAAAATCAAAGATTTTGCATACTTGCTTACAAAAAAGGAAAAAATACAGAACCAGTCTTAAACACTTTAACCCTTTAGCATATTATCCAGAGTATACTCGAGTTTTATAATGTAGCAGAAATGTATTAACCTGAGTTAACTCGTAAAAGAGAAGATGTTTTTGCCTGTTTGTATTATCCCGATTATACTTGTAGCAGTTATATTTGCGGCCGCTATACATCGTTACTAGCACTAGCGAAGTTAGTACGCAAAGCAGTTCACAGACGTCTGCGCGAACATTCTGACTTTAGTAATTTTTTTTAGACGTTTGTAGTCAAATGCATACATATTATCTAGTGAACATTTACAGAGTGAATTTTTCTGCATTTTACAGACATCAATGACTCTGATTTTTGTTTTGAAATTTTGTTTTCGTGCCAATTTTAATTTGTTCACAAAATGAGTGATTCGGACACGGAATAAAGTGAAGTGAGTGATCTGGATATATCGGGATCAGATGACAGTAATAACTATGAAGACATTCCTTTTTCCTCAAATTCGGAAAGTGAAGAGCCATCTGGCCGAATATGGTGCGAAATAAACTGCAATGAAACAACCCGCAGTCTACCAAGGTTTCCGTTTACAGGCATGCCTGGCATGAATGTGCGAGTAAGTGATGAAAATTATGTTTTAAGTTATTTACTCTTGTTTTTTGATGATGAACAGGTTGAACTTATATCAACAGAAACTAACCGTTTTGCCGTACACTTTATTCAAGCCCACTCCCAGACTTAATGGAAGCCTACCTCGAAGGAGGAAATACATGTCTTCCTAGCACTGATTATTGCGCAAGGTATTGTGAAGAAACCCAACTGCCAAATGTACTGGGCTAAGAGTCCAATATTTGACACGCCTTTCTTCAGGAAAACAATGCCATTAACGCAAATTTCTTCAAATCAAACAGTTCTTCCACTTTGTTGACGAGTCGTACGATGCAAACACTCATCTAAATCCAAAACTAAATAAGATCTGGCCAATCTATGTCCATTTTCAGGAGAAGTTTTCCCAAGTGTACACCCCAGAATGTGTCATTACAGTCGATGAGAGAGCCTCGTGTTGTTCAAGGGGCGTCTTGTCTGGAAGCAGTATTTGTCACTCAAGAGAGCACGGCTCGGTGTAAGAATGTTTATGCTTTGTGAGTCAACAACTGGGTACTCGTATTCGTTTGTGATATACACAGGTGGGGGAACCAATTTATGATGACTATAAAGGTTTACCAATGTCATCACAAGTAGTCTTGTCACTGATGAAACCACTTCTCGGTAAGGATTACTGTGTCACTACAGACAACTTTAACACATCACCACAGTTAGCGGATCAGTTACTGTCAAATAGAACCAACACCTATGGGACAGTGAAGTCCACCAGAGTTGAAATGAAAAAACTGAAAAAGGGTAACATAGCTTATCAAAGAGGTAAGGTTTTAGTGGTAAAAGTGATGGACGAAAAGCCTGTTTGTGTTTTGTATACCATTCACAGCCCCGAAATGAAAGCTGTAACTGTGAAAGGAGTACCCTGTCTGAAGCCACAAATTGTTATAGATTATAACGATACCATGGGGGGGGGTGTGGACCACATTGATCAACGCACAGCAGATTACCCAGTAGCCAGTACCCAGGAAGAGGGGGAAAAAAGTTATACAAAAAGATATTTTTCCATCTACTTGACCTGGCACTTTGGAATGCCTTTGTGCTGTATACAAAGAAAGGAGGCAAAAATTCACTCTTGGAATTCAGGATAGCTGTCGTAGAAAAACTAATTGAGAAGTTTCACACACCAGCTATGTCACCAGGCAGAGGCCGACCAGGAAAGTCGGTAAATCCTCTGAGAATCTGTGAACGCCATTTCCCATCTACAATTCCCGGAATTGAAAAGAAGAGTAATCCAATACGCCAGTGTGCGATGTGCAGCAGAGTCACAGATGCAAGAGGAAAAAAAATACGGCCAGAAACACGCTACATGTGTGAAGATTGTGCCGTATCTCTCTGTGTAGTACCATGTTTCCGAGTGTACCACACAGTAGCAGACATCTAGGACAAGATAATCCTTGCTATGAAACATATTTCAGTCTAATTTTTAGTTTTATATTCGTTGCGCTTATGCACATTGAATACACTCTAGATATAAATTCAGAAAGTTATGAACGCCGAGTAATTTTTTCATTGTTATTGTATTATTAATATTTCTGTAATTCAATTTGTGAAGAAAATTTTACACATCTAATTTTAGTGTTAGGCTTGCATATGTGTGTTATTTGTTGGCACCTTGTGCAACCACTCCATGAAGTAGTTATTTCATATGTTTTATTTTATCATAGCAAACGAATATACTTGGGTTAGTAAACTGTAGTACATTCGAATCAGCATATTTCAGTTAAAAATGCAGACAAATGTCTAAAACTTTTATTTTTATGTAAGTGCATGTTATGAAGATTACAAATGTCTATTTTACATAATTTGAGAAATCAATATTTTTGAAATTGTGTATATTTTCATAAATAATATTTTATAGACATCAATAATTATTTTTGGGCTTATGTATGTAAGTATTATTTGTTTGAGAATTATGCAGTGAATTTAGGGTATGTTTGTACTTGATTATATATTTTATATGCATAGGTATTTAAACAAGTATACTCAGGTTAGTAAAAAATAGTAATTCCAAATGCCATAGAACAATAATAAAAAGAATAAAGCTTAAAACTTTTATTTTTGTGTATTTGCAACTGTTATATAATTGTAAAATAAAAAATTAATAATTTTGGGAACATTCTTCCATTCATAAATTGTATGCTAAGGGGTTAAGAAAGGTTTGAACAGTGTGAGAAAATTTTTGGGACTCTGCAGTTTCACAGATTTTGGGGAGTTTTCTGAATCACAGGAATATGAAGATCACCAAATTAGCAAAATCTACTCATTCCCAGCAAGAAAATGATACAGTGGCCTGCATTTATGAAAACAGTGGTTGATTGGGGAAATTGTGGATATTAGCGTAGAAAATAATGATGTTCATGTTTATCTCCCAGCAAGTCCCAGAATGTCTTAAAAAAATCAGCTGATAATAGGGTGAAGGTGCCATTTCAAAATGTTGTAAAAGAAATATCTGTAACATAACGTACAACAATAACAGGTCGATCCCACTCAATAACATGTAAACTGGCTGAAGAAATAAGCACGTGTTACAATTCTCATAAAAAATAAGAAAACACCTAATTCAACCCAAATAACTGAAAACACGTTATTTATTTTTGTTTTCTTGCTGCAAATAATAGATCTTAATCATTTTACTATGATATTATTTGAGTGGTATTGACATTTGATTTAATAATCGATATACATGCGAAGAGGAAATATTCTGGGAAACAACTATTTAACAGCTCAAAAAATTTTTACTGTGGGGATAAACTAAATTTTAAGTAAGTGTAATTTGGTTTAATTTGTTTTCTCTTAGTTTTTTGGAACCTTTATTATTCAGTAAATTCATCACCAATATCTTAAGGCATTAAATTATTTACTATTTAAAAAATAGGAATGTAGTTATATAAAAAATAAGAATGTAATAACCATTGATACTCTTAAGTCTTAGCTCTAAACAACCATTTTCCATTCAAACTTTAAAGCTCTGTAACTTTGCTTGTACGCAGATATCAAAGATGGAATAATCACTGTAGTTTACTAGCATATGAGATACACATGTTAACCTCAAAATTGGAAAATGTTCTGTTTTTAGAAATAATAAAAAAAAAAAAAAACCAAAGCCAATATTAAAATTTTATATACACAGACTATAATAGTATTAGTTTTAAATTTAAAAAAAATAAATGTATTACTCTTTCTTTTGCAAATGGCACTTGACAATTGGGTTTTGTTTGCTCAGGATACTAAATTTCGGTTAGATATTTAACATGTTAGATAAACTGTTAGGAATTTCATTAAGAGCTTAAATTAAAGTGTATGATGTAAGGAAAACAATGTTTTTGGTTTCAAAAGCCTATGTAAAACCATTATTGAAACATTACATTTCACGCAAGTGTCCACAAACTCATAAATTGGCCCCATTACCAAAATGGCTGCCATATGTGAAAGGTATAGTGTAAAAATATACCATCTGTTTTACACTAACTACATGGAAGGGACTGAACAGTGAACCTTCTCTGTGGTTGCAGAAGGCAGGTTCAACATAAGTTATAATAAATAGCAATATACATGAACTAGGGTTAATACAAAAAACAAGAGTGTAGTGAAGGCTTGCTCTGTTTATTCTTTACACATAAATAGTTTCAAAAGCAAGTAATATAAATTTCATAAGCATGCGACATATCAGAATCCGAAATAATATGTAAATTTGAATTGCATAGTTTTAGAAAAAACATCCCAGTACACAAACATATCTGAATCCAAATTATTTGATCCCCAAGTTGTCATTACAAAATTGTGCTCCTATGCACAGGAACAATTTACAAATGATCTTACAAGGCAAAGATTTAATAAAGATGTAGTGAGCTTACTTGATAATCTTACTAAATTAACAGTCTCTATCAAGAGAAATTCGTCCAACACAAACATAAAAATTATGTGCGTGGCATGAAAGTGACAAAACAATTTCTCGTGAAAAATTTAATGGTACCTATAATTCTGAAAAGATTACTTCGTAAATACTAATGTCATGTTGTGTCCACAAGCTCCAATCTGGTTGCCTCAAAGCGCTAAGTCGGGAAAATCTCGTACGTTGCAAACTATTAGTAGACCAAGGGGTCATCACTGTGCTCTACGTCAAGAAAAACATTTACAAAAAAAAAAAAAAAAACAAGAAACTAATGTACTGAGCAAAATTATCCCTAACATAATTTAAACCTGGGAAGAAATTTTTCACAGACAGCATCCAAAAGGTTAGTTTTGAAAATGACTAGAAATAGCAACCATATGAAACACATGACGGCAGCCACTTTGAACATCATGGGTAACAAGTTTCCAACCTAACACACTACAATACTTCGAGCAGAGGACTTACATGTTCCCTGGGACTAAGTCAAAGAAGAGGTAGTCAGCCAGCCTGACACAAGCACACTAGCTAAACCTGGCCAGGGCTTAACAGTTGTGCAGATGCGGAGAAGAGGAGAAGGGGAAACAAGAGAACAGGACGTCAGTTAGGGAAAGCAAAGAGGTAGCGCACCGAGCAAAAAAAACTGCATAGTCAGTAGTAGGTCCAATAGTGTCCGGTGCGCACCATCGTTACCATACTGAGCATTAGACGGTGCAATCTCCTGCCCTTAAGTTTCTTTCTTGATGAGTGAAACCGTCCAAACAAGCATGCAACCACAAATAAACAGTACTTTCACAGCAAGTAAGTTACATAAACACTCTTGAAAAATGAAGATAAGCATAGCACATTGAAGAAAAGAAGGTAGTCTTGAATATTTTGAAGAGAAAGTTCATAAAGTAAGTAATGAAGAAACAGATCTTGGAAGTCACAGATCATAGAGAAGAAACAGATCTTGACACCATTGTTTATAGTAAAGACGAAACGTAATAAGCAAAAAGTTCACATTTCTCCATGTATTCACATCATCCATCCGGCGAGCGAAGAGAAGAGGGAGGGGGGCTGCCACATACAGCATCCCCGAAGAATTAGTAGAAGGCGGCAACCAGCCGCGCAGCTATGGGTGAGGGGTTACAGCAACAAAGGGGTACAGGAGCAAAGGCTCCCATCACACAGGAACATGGAAAACAGCATCTTAGGCAGGTGGGCCCCCAGTCTGTACACAGACGTCTCCATATCTCAACAACTCAAGACATCTTCGCAGATCTGCTAGCATCTTGACTTGGCTCGGAACGCAGTGAAGCCTGAAATAGAAATTAGAAGGCAGCAAAAAAACATGAGCAAAGCGTGAAAAGCATCTACAAGAGAAAATTACAGAGGCAAGGAAGTAGGGAAAACAAGGCAAAGGTACACAAGAATGTGCACAAAACACTCACAAGAAAAAATTACATAATGGTGGCCTCAAAAGAACTGTATTAGGACCAAGAAATTTCTTGAAAATATAGGGCACTTTAAATTTAGTCAAAAATTTTCCATTTAGATTGGCACTTGTGCCAGGAAGAGAGAAATTTGTGCACAAGACCAGAGAGCTTATTCTGAGTTTCGTGGTTACGAAGCAATAGTCGATATGAAGCAACTGTGCCGAGGCCTATTGAAAAAGTTGTTTCCAGTGTTTCCACAAAATCTGTATTCAGTTTTAGTCGTTACGAGGGCCAGTGCGTTCAGGAATTTTCGGCCTTAATTACATTTTCAAGCAGCATGCCAAGATGATGGGCATTACAACATTCAATTATGTATGACCATTTTTCTTAATATTAGGAGATTTCATAATCTTATGCAATGGTCAAATGATAGATAGTATTAATGTCTATAACTTAAAAACATTTCCTCAGCTGAAACGGGCCATAATACATAATTAAATGTTTTCCGTTTAAACACTAAAGTATTATTCGTATACTTTCTTTTTCGCCTGGTTCTTATTCTGTTGAGGTAGTGAAGTGGTCTAGCGCGAGCGATAATTTTAGGGTTAGGAGGGTGTTGTGGTTCGAATCTACACAATTTCTTTACTTTTTTTGTAGTGGTTTTTAGTGTGTGTTATAGTTGTACGTGACTTACACTTTTGTTATAAATTGTGTATTTCATTTAGAATTTTTGTTTCACTAGCCTACAGTTACAATGTAACTAACAGAACGGAGTGGTTTGCTACAAACATAAATATTTTTAGTACTTAATTATTATAAAAACTGTACAAAAAGCTTCCTAGACATTATATGTTTTTATTGCGTTGACTAAATGTGCAAAAGTACAGTACAGTATATATTTACAAAGATTTGAGTTTCCAGTTTTTTTATTTAGTTCTAATTGTGGGGAAAAACTTTAATTACTTCTTAACTTCGGACATTAACAAGTATTTCCAATAGTCTCTAGTCATGGTGAAAAAAAAATATGTATGCATGTTTCTTACTATCATTTTCTTTTTTGTAATGTATGCATTTCTATACCATTCATTCGATTGTGATTAAATTTTGGACGGTTATACGTACACCCACGAAGGTTACTGACAGAAATTTTTACATACATTATAAAAAGGGGGAGTGGTGAAACAGAGCAAGAGAGCAGAACGAGGTGCACAAAAAATTTAGCGAAAAACTTTTACTTTTTAAGCGTTTCTAAAACGTACACTAATGATAATTTACATAATTTTGTCCCATTGTTGAGAATTTTACAAAATTGAAAACTACGCTAATGAAGTCGCAGGCAAAAAAAAAACATGCGTCGGGCCACCTTTTCGTACATCCTGTTAGAGTCAACATCATTCAGTGGGTATGGAGATGGGAGACCCAAGACATTAAGTAGTAGAGGATGGGAAGGATGACGGCCAAGAAAAGGGATACAGGGTGGAACTCCAGTCGCACTATATTAGGTACAATTAAAACCCAGGTTAATGAATTTCAAATCCTTGTCCAATAAGGTTTGGTCCAAATTAGTAAACATGGAAAGACACGCCTTAAAATTTTTGTTGAAGCGCTTGACCTGATTCCTACGAGTATAATAAGGGTTTGAAGTGACATGCTTCATTGCCATTGAAAGCACATGTTTTTAACCACTCCAGAAACAAAGGTACGAGTATTGTCTGTATAATTTTACTCTGGGGCACCAAAAATCTTCCACATCTGGGTAGCCAACACCTTAACTATAGTTACCCAAAGATAATAAATACAGATTTTGAGAAGTCCAACAAATTAAGCAGACTTTTCCACTCTGGGAATGTACAAAAGGGCCGAAAATGTCCAGATAAGCCACATGACCACGGGGCTTCCGGTGGTTTCCTGGCAACATCTTTGCCAAAATTTGACTGCTGAGCCTGTTTACACTTTTGACAGCCCTCAAAGTTGCGAACATATGCGATGACATTCTGCTTTTAGCTGGGCCAGCAAAAAGTAGCTGAAATCTTTTGACTGGTTCTGTTTACTGCCAGATGTCCGCCAAACACGGAATCATGGTAGCGGAGAATTATCGGACGCATAGACAACGGGGCTAACACCTTCCTCACACATCCAGACGTGCCGGTAAAATACAAAATTCCACGCTCTTCCACATAGGGAACAGGCACAACTTGAGCTATAGGCTGTTCATGATAAAGTGAGCACTGCATAAAGTTATCTTTCAGTCATTTTGCAGCTATCTTTACTATTTTTAATATGAAAACTTCCAGGTAACTAAAACCAGTGTAAACGTTTCGACACACTCAAAAGTTAACATCTATTGGTTCAGTAAAACATGTTTTTAATTACTTACATATTCTGCTGAGTACTCAGTTTATAGTGAACAGCTTATAAATCATTGTGCACCTGAGCACACCAAGGATATTGTTTCTGCACATCCTTAACGCTAGTAAAGCATTTAGGAAAACTTGCCCCAGAATCCAATGGCGCTACATCTTCTACGAAATACTCAACAGGATCGAACTTGCAGGAAAGTGCGTCCGCTACAACATTATCCACTCCACGAACATGATGAATTTTAAATTGTGCTCAATGTACGAGGTGGATTTCTGTAACCCAAAAATAACATGCCAGGGTCTCCTTTTTTGTACATCCTTAAACGTTTTTCAGACTCTGACATTTTCCGGCTAACAAAAGCGTTTATGATGCCATCAGTTGTGATCTGGCCAAGCACAGCCTCTAAAGCAATAGAATATGCATCTACCTGCACTGTACACCTCTAAGAAAAATTAGGTAAATGTTAAACTGGAGGACAAGCCAAAATCAGTTTTAAAGCCCCAAAAGCTTATTCCTGCTCAGCACCCTAAAGTCAACATTCTTCTTTAAGGACAATAGAGCGACAAATTTTTTTAAAAATTTTTGATTATTGTTGCGAGGCACAAGAACCAGAGAAAAATTTCAATTAGACTGACAATGAAAAAATATTTTTTAGAATTTTTTTAATGCAGGACCACTTTTTTGGTGTTTTCTACTTTCCACGAAATATCACAAAGTACATAAAACTGGGTGGGATGACTTCGTAGGATATCTCGTTAGGGATGATACTTTAGCCTTAAACCATTTTCGAAAGTACGTAATAGATAAATATATTTATTAAAATTGCAGTTTAACTTTCTAGTGTAAAGTTGTCTTTTTATAGCAGATATTTCATGTGCTGATTTTTTCTATACAGAAGTTTTATTTGTGGAATAACAGCTCGGCATTCTCTTGTCTGGATATTTAAGTTTATGTTAAGCTCTAGTTCACTTCAATTAAACTGAAAACGTGAGTCCTGCAATGGCAGTTATAGTGTAGTGTGTCGCGCATCAGTATATAACCCGATATGCGCTATACAGATATGCTATCTATTGGCAGCCGCGTGAACTCGTTGCACCATGCCGAAACTACAGGACATGACAGACGGGAGAACGAATGATGTGTGAACAAAAGGAATGAAGCGTTCCACACTGCGCGAACACTGGCCACCTTGGAGTTGACGTCAAGGTTAGATAAGGGAGGGGGGGGGTTCCCTCGGTCACATGAGCGCTGTGTAGACAGCCGGCCGAGGGTGGATGGATGATGTCACTAGGAATCTTGCAGCTGCTGCACATCCTTTATCTGTCCGCCACGCTGTAACACAGCAGCCAGTTACTCATATTTAAATTAACTCTTGGACAAAACACAATTTTAAATCTAATAGACAGTGTATTACAAGTACAATTACAATATTACGACTTTTTTCATACTAACTCGGTAAAAATACGGACAGAAATATTATCATTATTCAGCCACCACCATGGACCAATCTTAATAAAGTAAGTTAACAAGTGATAAACAAATATTTCAGTCATAAGATCAGAGGCGTATCCTGAAGGGGGAGGGGGGAAGCGTCATAGGAGTTATAGCCCCTTCCCTCCTCCAAAAAAACCATGTAAAAAGTTGAATTATATACTGAAGACAATAAAATATAAAAATTGAAATCATGCTATTGCAACAAGTGTATATTTAATATTTTTAAGTATTTAATATTTTTAAGTATGTAAAATACTTCAATATCACCATTTTGCTAAAAACCCAGTTTTTCTCCCAACTTTAATTTTTAGGAAAGGCAACCTCCTCCTAAACAAAAGTCTGGATCCGCCCCTGCATAAGATACGCACTAAAATGATGTACATAAAAAACCATTTTACGTCTATTGACGGAACTAGAAGTGTGCATTGTCATGAGATTACCTCTATGATTCATTGTTACCCGCACAGAAAAATATATGAGTGAATGCGCACGTCTTGACTCAGTGGCAGGACGGAGACAAGGTCGTGGACTGCACAGAAAGATGTTTGCCCATCTAAGGCAATCTCTTCACTAACCTTGGGTTTACATAGACGTGCAAGAGGGCGAGAGCATGTTTCAAATGCGCGTTATCCTTCGTGGACGAGGTTGCGTAAAAAACTTTTGTGAGATAAACACATTTTTTTATTCGCAGCATTGTGGACGTGTGCATGAAGTTTTTTGATGTTCAAAAATTAAAGTCTAATGAAGTGCATACATTTATTTGCATCGTTTAAGCAATGTGTTAATTTAAAACTGAACAGTGAAAACTAAATCAGTAAAAAAGTCATTCTAATCAGAAAATTGTCAACATTAATAATGATAAGTATGTCTCATGCATAATTTAACAGGTTATTTTGTAAATTAGTAAAATGGCGACGGGTATCTCTACTCTATGTTGCTCCTCAGGTTTGTCCAATAACATTTAATCAGAATGTAATGAAGGTATAGTATATAAAATAATGTCATATCATGCAGCAATTTTCTAATGTGGATTTGGTTTTTAGGACTTGTGTTACTTCTAATTAATGTTAAATTGTGTGATCAGATAGTAGAGCAAATATCTTATACAAAAAATACCATGTTTTACCTATACATAACAAAATATAAAAGCCCATTGTCCAGGTAGCAGTTGAGGCCACTGGTGTGTTTTGTCCGTTGAAGTTCATTAATTGAATTTTCAAATTAACTACCTACTCTACCATATAGCTAGAAATCTGGGAAACTGAACAATAAATAGCAGAATAAGACTACTATAAATTACATGACTATTGTTTCCACTTTTTTCTGTGGCTCTGCAAATATTTAATTTTTTCATTGTACGGGGAGGTATTCTTTACGAACGAAACATTGTATATGTTCGGAACTGATTTCTACACAATGAAAAAACGACGGCATGTAGCCTTAATTAGTGAAGTGCCTGTACACATTTTCAGGATAATGTCTTTGAAGTATAATTTGTTGTTTAAAAAAATAAGCGAAAAATGCTGACACATTATTAATTAATAAGCGATATCAACCAAATTAGTTCCCACATATAAAAATGTTCATCACTTCAGCTTTCTCAGTGCACAGGCTCAGTGTTGCCATTCCAGCCATTCCAAATTCCACAGATATCACAACTAAATTTCATACAATTTGGCAGAGAAATAACTGCAACAACTTGCCTTATCGCCCTCTCTTTCACTTTACCCCCTTTTTTTGGGTCCGCGGTGTCAGAGTAGTCAGGCCACCAAGGCGATTCGGGTTCAATCCCCGGTGGGATCAGTCACCGATTTTTCGCACTGGGAAAAACGTGACGGGAGTTGCCTTTGACCGAGGGGTTTTCTCTAGGAGCTCCTGTTTCCCCTGTCTTTCTCATCAATCACTTCTCCATTGCAGAATTTCATTTCATCTTTTGGGGTATGGATGGCCAATCAGATGTTTGCACTCGGATTCCAGTACCGTGCCCTGGGTACTTTCCCCATTGAAAGCAAAACTAACAACTTTACCTTTCTCAAACTCTTCCATAACAAACCACACCTCTTTTCACAACACCTGATGGCCATCTCTCTCAGCCGCAATCATAAGAAGTACAAAACAAAACAGATGGCCTTCGAACTATGTTACAGTTTTACACACCATCAGTGATCCCAAAATTTTCACTGTCACTGTTTTAGCACCTTCCTTTCTCCAGCGCACGGGCTTTCGTTTCCTTATGTACTATGCTCACTTATGTACCATGAGTTCAACAGAATACATTTGTAGAATGTATTGTTCCTGAGATTTTGAATTCAAGCATCCACTTTCACATTCAATTATTGTTCTAGAATTATTTCATACTTAACACTACATTCGTAAATTATAAATAAGAAATATAATTTTCAACAGCACATCACCCACAGATTTCACACAACCACTTATTCCATGAAAAATTTACAAACCATTTTAAAATTCCACATTGTGGAATTCCACACACTTTGGTAACACTTTACATATATGCAAGCGTCACTTAGAATTGCGTTCCTTGACACACTGGAAAACATATTTTTTCTTATCCGCCCGTACAAAAATATTTTGTATTGGGCTAACATTTTTTTGTTGGTATTCACCCTGCTAAATATTTTTTGTAGCAACCATAAAAAAATATAAACAGATCACATATTTTTTACTATCAAATACAGGGACAGTTAAACATAGCACAACAAAATAAATGCATACTTGTTATTCATTGCGACTTCGGCACTGAACTTATAACAGTGGAATGAGACAAAAAGCTTTTGGGAAGCAAATATGATACCCAAGTTACATAGGTTTTTTCATGAATGTATTCTGCCAGAATTTGCTGATTCTCGGCATGTTTGAGGACTGCGTTGTAAAGACTCGACATACATAAAAAATGCACAGGCTGAACAGAAAAGTAAAGAAGACAAGAAAAACAGTAGTAAATAAACATAGCATTAATACACATATCTTTGTTTAATTTTTGCTGAAATGTCTGACTAGTATGTTCAAGAAAGGAAAACATATTGATTTCTAAAATTGTGATATCCGGGAAAATGCCTTAGTGACCTGAAAATTCCAAATTTTGCAACAAAATATGCTGAAGTAAAACTTATTCCCAAATTGAAATTGTGTTGTGTTTAAACACATAAAACAATATTTGTTCTTGTTTACTTTATAGTGTCAAACTTATTAGATACACATTTAAATAAAATAAACATATCTTACATACATGTTCATGTTGATTGATAATCATTTTAATCCTTGGTTTGTAATTTTTTTTTAACCCTTAAAAGATGTATAAATTTTAATGAGACAATATAACTCTATGATTATTACAGGACCAAGAAATTAAAGTTAGTTACAATCAAGTTGCTAGCAAGATCCAGTGATGTTTTAGTGAAAATGCTTAGAGCTGTTATTTTTCGATGTACTTTGCTTGCTTTATATTCGTAACAATTTTAACCCAACTTATAAAACGGTATTCATGAATATTAATTTCTAGTGATTTTTGTTTTTAGGGATATGTTTCTGGCTTTACTTTCCAGAAACGTCTGGGCAGAGGAAAGTTTTCATTAAAAATGTTTAATTTTTACACTATCCCGACTGAAGGAAACAAACAGAGTTTGGGCAGATTTCAATATTGTTAAATTTCAGTTTTCGTCAAATGTTGAATTTTTAATTGTTTTACAAAGGGAAAATACGCCAGAATACGGATGCATGTGACAAACGCAAAGATTCAATTTTACGAGTGAAGTTATAGTAGTTTTTTCTGTCCCTAAACTCACACAGTAATAATTTCTTTCTGTCGTAAATGATCCAGTAAAATCTAGTTAACCTAGATGAATAAATAATTATATATGTATTGTAACTGTAGTAAAAAAAATTTTTAGTGTTTATTATTATTATTTTTTTTGTGTTTTGGATTATGTTGTATTGGGCCATGCACATTAAAAATAGCCGGCTGGATGAATTAATTATATTCATCAATAAAACACATACATGATGTTGCTTTTTTTATTCCGTGTTGCGTTGTAATTTATGTTTCGCCACACCAAGTACAAAGTTCAAGAGGAAACAATAATTTGTGCCAGCTCGTTATTAGGAAGTGACACATGACGCGATAGAGCTGTTCCTATTGGAATGTGGGGTGGTACAAAACAAATTTCAAATGTATTTTCATGATATATTTTAAAGGCGCTCAGTTTTTGTCATTGTAAACTGAAATAATTTTGCAGTTGAGGTACTTTATCAAAGATGTTAAAATACATGCATGAAATACGGCGACTGCAAATATTTCAGCACGATAACATATAAATGTATATACTAGCATTTCAGATATGGAATTTGTATTTAGCTACAGAGGAGTGTTTTATCGTGCTTGCCGAATATGTAAATGAAGTACATAATTATCATACCATTGGTACTTGATGAAATCCTACAATATGAAGAAGTCTATGATCTAATTTTGACTGGCTGAAAACTAGGTTTATATAACTAGCTTTCCGTGTGCGACTTCACCCGTTACTATTATTAAAAATAAACAAAAGTTTAGTACCTATTCTTAAAATGTTAAAGTAAACAGGGTACATTACCTAATAGTTGTGTATCGTATTATGGCAGTTACCATCGTTGAGTCCTCGGTTATAAATTTTTTACGATAAAATAAAGGAGATATTTGGGACAACGGCTTTGGCAGGTATTCTGTCAAAATTTAACAATATTATAGTAATTCCTGTTTGATTCCCGGCTGGTTTGACTGTAGTGTTTCATGTGACAATCGCGCCTCGATGATGACCTAGGTCAACGGGTTTTCTGAAATATCTCCCATTTCTCCCGTCTTCATTGGAGGCACTGCTCTGTATACAGCCTTACCGGCTCTTAGCTAGTCCCGTAGCGGCTGCATCCTCTATACTTTTAACGCTTCACAACTTTGTCATATACTTCAAGTATAAAAATTTCCTTCTGGTAACATGTGCATGCAAAATATCAGAAAAATTTCCTGTCGCAATATTTTTGGTATGGCCTGGCATTTCAGTGTGCCTTTAGAACATTTCATCATACACACTAGCAGTGTTGCTATCTTACTTCAGCGGAACTGGACACCCGGTTGAGCTAATTTCACACTTGCTTCTAGGCCATGTGGTGTGATATATTTTAACCATGATAATGCCAGACCGCTTTTCGACGGGAACATGCAATCACTCAATGTCCTGTTGTGAACATTCACACAGTCACATGTTTGAGTTACGCCACACTTTATCATAACCAGTATTGTCGCCAATGAGAACCCTGTATTGTGGCAATACTCAAGAGGAGGGGGTCTACATCCGGTAGAAGCTGTCAGAAGACAAACGCCCAACTTACTATATGAAGGCACGCCATGTTGGACCTCGCCCCAGTCTGAACTGATCTACTAGACACGTCGAAACCTTTGCCGCCTGTTTCAGCGAGCTCTGCACCACAACGGTCCACGACACTTCTCTGATGTAGCTATGAACTTGCTAACCTTAAACATAATTCTGTTAGGTCTGTTACCAGCATCCTTCATCGCTTAAAGTGTAAACAGTGAGTAATCTCTTTGTGTAATAGCTTTTGTTTGCTTGTAATAAATTCACTTATTCAAATGTTAATATTTCATTCATAAAACTTAAATATTGTATTAGATAACTTGCAGTGTCTACTTGCCGCTTGGTGGGCACGAGATTTTACAAGGGATTCAAGCTATAATTCTCCTTCACCGCAGACTTATGTAATACCCGATTACACCAAAACATGTCATCAGAATTCTTATGTCTTTATGGGGTCAAAAACCGAAACGGTATTTTTATGAACCCAATGGCAAAGAGGTACCACTTTTGAATTATTTATCCATAGCCACGCTCATTTTGCGTGAGTTCTGGAACATTTTACTTCCATTTACTCACTTGATGTCAGATTTTGGGGAAAAAACTGAAATAACTTTTTTAATTAATCTTCATTCCTATTCAGAAATCATCTCGTTACCTCCATGGTTTTACAAATTACTGAGAATTATTTGGAAACACATTTAATTTATTAACGGCAGTTTAGGTAAAATTTCGAGGAAAATACATTGTGAAAGCAGTTTTTTAAAAGTATTTATGGAAGCTTGAAAAAAATCAATTTACATATTTCAGCAGGTTTGAAGGAATTAATTAAAAATACATTTTAAGCTTTCCGCCGCTTCATTTAGAAATTAAAAAAAAAAAAAAAAAATGTAAAAATACTGTAGTATCCAAAACGCAATTTTTATAAGCAAAAATAATATCTCGCCAAACTTATTTACTTCCTGTCACCACTTTAATTTCCCAATTTAGAAATATTGCTTCTTGTTGGGTGTCTACGGCATGAGTGGAAGCCACCCTGAAAATTTCATATGTCTAGGTCCAGGGGTTTGGGCTGTGAGTGTTAATATGTACGCAGCTGTTACACATCACTCGTGGCCTGCATGCGTGCGAGACTTGTAGAAATAAGTAATCTCACTACCCACACTCTTCGCCTCCTCCCCCCACCCTTTTGTTTAGACCGAGCAAGGAGTCAGAACGATGAGAGGGTGAAGCAGAAAGGACCATAGGACCAAAGGTAAAAGCTCGATTGAAGGTGGTTCAAGCAGTGGCCGCTAGATGTTATAGCGCACAGAGAAAAGAAGTACGCCCTCACTGTACGAAGGCTTGTTGCCAACTGGCTGCCAATATCTGGCTCATTGCGTTACATACAATCTAACTGTGCGTTGACTGCATACAAGTAAGCGTTTGTGGACGGTTTAAGCCTATTTGCAGCTTATTCCCACACATGACTGAATTTAAGAGGTTACCATTGCCCTTAAGTTATTTAATGGAGCAACTAATTATCAGAAAAGTGTGGACTGGATCTGGAATAAAACCTAATAAATCCAAGAACTTCCGTATACCTTTAATATTGAGCAGACGAGGAAAGTTCACAACCGGGGCCACGTGATCTGGGTCCATCAATAACTTACCCTTGGAAATAATATACCCTAGGAACTTCACTTGAGACAAGGCCAAAGCCACCTTAGCTGGATTGACGGTGAGACCTATTTCTTGCATACGCGTCAATACTTTCTCTAGATGTTCAGTGTGAGCCTTGAATGTCTGACTACATACTATGTCATCAACGTAATTGAAAACAGTCATACTTGTGGTCAGAAAGGACGTGATGAAGTACTCTACTGAGAGCATGACTACCAATACTTGCTCCTATAGTGATGGGCGTGAACTCGTACTGTTCCCACGATGTACTAAACGCTGTGTATTTACGACAGTAGGGTTCAACAAACACTGGTGAAAAATTTTATTCGGGTCCAACACTGAATAATATCTGGCCTTTCCAATGTGTTTCAAAGCATCGTTGACCGTAGGCAAAGGAAATGGATCCTTCACTATTTTACGATTAATGCTGAAATGATTCACTACTAGACCGTACCCACCATCTTTCTTTTTTTCAATAGAAAACTGGGAGACCAATAGTCAGAACTGGATGAGGTAATGACACCAGCTGCCAGCATTCCTAAACCAGCGTGTTGCCAGTCAAGGAAAACTTGGAGGGTAAAACATCACATTTCCTTATTATTGACGTGAACACGTCATAAATTTTTTGCGCAGTGCAGCTGGTAGTGTTTCTTCCACCGAAGCTGCCCTAACCTGATCTACTGTCAAGGGCTTAGTCAGCGGACTGGCATGCAAATACATACGCCCCTTAATGTTGAAAGCGAAATGAAATGACAAGGTGGAATCTTCAAAATTAAGCGTCACGCGAGCGTGATCTAAAAACTCAAACCCCAAAATAACGTCCTGACTTAACCCAGGAAATATCCAAAAAAGATACATCCAAGATTAACTACGAGGCCACTGTGGTCGAGGGGTCAGACCTCTTGCCTCCCACCAAGGCGATCTGGGTTAGATTCCCGGCGGGGTTGGTCCCCGGATTTTCACACGTGGGAATCGTGCCGGACGATGCCACTGGTCGGCGGGTTTTCTTGGGATATCCCGTTTCCCCCGCCGCTTCATTCCGGTGCTGCTCCATTCTCACATCACATCATCCCTCACCAGCGCTGAAGACCTCATTGTTAAGCGCTGACCGTAATATCTCACTCTAATATCTCCAAGGAAATGTGCAGATTTTGAACTGCAAATAAACACAGTGATCAAACTCCACAATCTGACTGTTGGCTAAACAGGATTGTAGGCATGTTTCACTGCATACGGTGAATAAATATTGTGTTTCGCCACAAGAGCAGCAAGCAAATCAATTAATTCAGCACTCATTAGGCGTGTTGCCCCATATCAATAAGAGCCTCAACAAAACACTCCTGTAGAACGTAGTTTTTACAAAATTAGCACACAGCCTAGGAGGAGTTGCAGGAGTTCTGTTGGAAATACAGTGCATGTTTCCAACATTCACTTGTTTTCCTGGCAGTGTGCACTCAAGTGTATTCAAAGTATTATTTAAAATTAACTGAGTGTGTTAACGGCAATAATGATTGATTAATATGCCACAGATATTAGCATTTAAAAATGGGATGAGTACGATTACATTTAATTGCAATCTAATAATGCATACAGTATTGATGAATGAGATTAGTGAAACCTCTTTGTTTTTTTTTTTAACATCTACTGTCAACTTAAATATTTTTGACTCTTGGAGCATCGGCAGGGTGTAGCTGCAGTGGTAAGTGTAACTAGCATTCTTTCATTTAACACATATTTAGTAGGTTCGTATTTTTTAAAAATGAGGGGTGAAAATTATTTGTGTAATAATTCAGGGAAACAGTACTAATATATCTTGAAATGGCAGGGAATTTTTTGTAGGAGAGTTGCTAGCAGCCACAACTGACCTGTACTGGGCAATATAAAAATGTAAAACAAGACCATTGTTTTCTTGTACAGAGATTTTTTACTTCTAATAATATGTTCTATTTTTTTTCTGAGGTAACAATTGAGATAGCATTTTTGATCCAATGTCTCGCAGCTTCCAGAAAATAACAAGCCGATGAGGGTGAAGTGAGGTGAAAGAACAACACAACATCCATGCCTGAGCACGGATTCGAACCCAGGGCTTCTCGCACCGTAAACTGGCGCCTAACCCACTACGCTAGAGGCCGGCACAATATGGAAAAAAACAGGGCTTAATAAATTATAAAAAAGGGGGGGCAGAAAAGGGCTTTTGCACCGGGCCGCACATTCTAGAGGGCCTCACTTTTGAACAAGTTAAATGATTAACATGAATGGTCTTTTATTGAGTTTCCATTAACGTTGATGGTATCTGTGAAATTTATTTTAAGTGTAAAGTGTATGTAAAGACGTCACTGTTCTATGACGATGCAGCCAAGGTAAGATAGTATGGAGGGAGGCTTATAAGCGCACATTATCACTTCAACTACAGCCGTAGATTTCAAGTAAACAAAAAAAAAAGTTGGAGGAAAGGTAGACCGAGATTTACGTTGCTCTTGGCTTCGTATCCTAACAAAGAGACCCTGGAAAAAAACTATTTCTTGTAGGAAACGTTTGAAATGGTTGAGTGATACATATCTGGAGGAGACAGTAAACAAATAGTACATCAGTACAAGAGAAATTGTGGTGTGATGTGTAGAACTGCAAGCCGCAGCTAACAAACTGGCTAATCTCATTTCTGTTACATACAGTAATTTAGACACTTGTCCGATACGTAACAATTCGTGGTCTTAAATGCATTTTTAAAATATTTTTTGTGCTTTACTTTTGGTTGTTTTTACTCCCATTTAACTCAGTTGAACATTATTAGAATTTTATTGCTTTTTAGTGTAATGACTTGTGTAAGAATAAATCTGCAAATTACGTGTTTTAAGATTCAGTTTATATGCGTAAAATGAAATTTTAAAAATCCGTAGTGTTAAAATGAGTTCACATATTTCTGTACAGTGATCCAAAAGGATTGTTAATTACAGTACCGTATCTGCTCTAGTATAAGAGGAAAATTATTTTTGTGTCTTCGGAACTCTGTAAGAGGTGAGCGTAATTATCAGGCAAGCAGCTGGCTGTAGACACTGTGACATGCTGATGTTAAACAATTTTTCATGTAAACATCTCATGAGTTGCGTGTGGTCACGTGCGGTGTTTGTATTACTTTTGAGACTACTGGTTGACCTTGACTATTTCCGCTCACGCTCTACCTCCCTAGCTTATCTCGAACAATTATCTCTCACACACACACACACACACACATAGACTGTTGCCAGCCAGACGAGAGAAGCGAGTGAGATCTTTTATGTGGTGAAAGGGTGCCTTGGTGCCAGCTTCTAGCACAGATAAAAAAAAATGAGCCAGAAGTAGCACAAAAAATAAATAAAAAAGAATCTGCCGGCCCAGGTTGTTTGACATTCTTTTATAGTGCTCCATGTTACAGTGATAATTTTCCCACTACCCCCTCCTGTAAATTGATACGTACAAAGCAGTATACACTGCCGCCTCTTTTGCGTGTAGAAATGATAGCGTACTGATTTCCTCACGTTTCTTGTGATTAATGACTGATTACCCCTCCTCCCTGGATGCCCCTCAATAACACGGACAAATCGTAACTTGGACTGCTTCTCCCCCCTTTTAGTCTGAGTTATTGAGGGTTCACTGTACTTTTACAAACTTAGGAGGTAGGTTCTTTACACCAAAACAAGAAAACATGTTAACATCTAAACATATGTCTGAAAACCATTAGTTTTTGAGTTATTAATGAAAGTTTAGTTCAGTGTTTTGCTAGGTAATTAATTTTGCAAACAGTTAATTGAATAATGTTGTTTATTGCAGATGTCCTTATTTCTATCATCTTAGCATTGGTGAAAGTCATAAACTCAGCAAGTTACAGTAAATGTTCAAAATGACATCCTTGCTTCCACACACAAATGCACATGTTGGATCATGCACTGTTGCACCCTTTCAAATACTCCCACATAGTGTCATACTGTTTCAGAAGCATCCACAATACATTGATAAAGTGTATCTGCTTTGGGAATGTGTGTTGCATAAACCAATTGGTTATAGTTGCCCCACAGATGAAAATCTAAAGATTGCTGTCGGAGAAATGTGCAGGCAATGGATCCTGTCTACCCGTACCTATCCATCTGTCCTGAAAGCAATCATTCATTGCATCTCAAACAATGTGGCTGAAATATGCTGGCGCACTGTCGTGCATAAACACATGCTTTACTTCACTAGAATGGGCATATTCTCTGACAGTCCTGGAAGAATGTTCTGGATGAAGTCCTTTTAGACAGCACGTGTAAGTTACGCTGGGAGAATTTATGACCCAATTAAGGTGTCTGCACAATTTAGGACAGCAGCAGGGAGAGCCCGCACGCTTGGGTGTGGCAGTGCGCCCCGTGCTCCGTCGCTCTTCGCCCAAGTGTGCGGGGATCCATTTATTTGCATGTAACTGAACCACGGAAAAAAAGTCATTGCGCTCCACCGTGCCCAAGTGTGCGAGCACTTTTAGACCATCACCTACAGTTTCAGCTCACTTATTAATCTCAAACTGATGCTTGTGTCTAGCCTTAATTTCTCACCCTACAAAGCTGTCCTAGGTACGCACACCTCAAGGTTGAACTAAAAGTGAATATTATTCGTTATCGTCACCTAATGACATCCTAGGACTAATCGTAATAGTCATAGAAGCGTGATGTAAACACCAATTTGACACACGAATGTGTGTGTTACACTTTACCGATATATTCCAATGATGTTGCAAATATTTGCTAATATTGTTTAAAATTACCTACAATGATATAATTAAAATTAGCAGTTCACTCACCTAATGTTTATAAGTCAGGTGGATACATCTTCCCTTTAGTGCAGCAAATTTACACTTATCATTGTCTGTTGCCGATTGAAAGCAGTTTCTCTAATAATGGAAACATTATTCTTTATTGGATTAATTTTTTAAATTTAAAAAATGCTGACATAAAGATAAATCACGACACAGTGCAAACACCTACAATTCTGATGAACATGGCTGGTTTACTGAGTGGCGAGAGTGCATTTTGTCCTGTTTGGCTGGAATTATAAACTATGTTTCCCGGGGCTCCAGGACAAGGGAGTGGTCATAGCCATCTCAGCGCTTCACCACCAAGGGAACCACAAACAGTTTATAACCACAGTTTCCGTCAAAAACCATCTACATCACCCTTTTTTTCTCCTAGTCCTGGCTCAAAGCGAAAAACGTGTTAGTGGTGCTGTTACGTGCGTATTGCAGAGGTGCTCATCCCTCAATGCAACACCGATATAAGAAAAAAAATTTCTGTTTCGTAAGTTGTGAAAGACTGGGAAGAGAAAAAAATATCACACAGAAATTTGTCAGTATCAACAAATCATTTTGATGAACTTCAGGTGAAGCAGTGCGTCAAATGTGTCCATTGTGAGTCGCCACTGGAACACTGCACTTCTAATCAAAGCCTGTGTCTTGAGGCCCTTTTTTTGCCTAGATGACATAGCCTATTGTGTCAGAAATCACTACTAACACTAAGTTTACAATTATGCTTTGCAAACTCAAAACATGCCACAAATAGGTTTCCTTGAACACAACAGGGAATGGGAAGCGTGGCAGACATTGTCATTGGCCGGCAAGTTTTCTCAGGGACTCCCATTTCTCCAGTCTCTCTCATTCCATCGCTGTTTCACACTTATCTCATCTCTTCCATTCTTCATGCTAAATGGGCAACAGGCATACCTTGTTTGTCCAGCAGCCAGCCTAACCATCAACCATCACCCCAGTCTTTCTAGTACACAATGTGACCCTGCCTGAAAGTGGAACACATAGTGGATTTTCGTTAGTTTTATCAATATTTTCAATACTGTGCACTCGGTATCACTTCATTGGGGTTATGGTTATGTCTACGGTTTAAATTTTTTCCTGCCAAATTGAGACAACTGAGACCCTTCTGTGACCAAACCATGGTCACAGAAAAGCGACAGCAGTAACACTGGACATAACACCACTCCCCTGGTCTTTTCCTTAGTTCTCCGCACTATTAATGACCTAAGAAGTGTAAACAAAGCTAGCTCTTTTGATGAACCTTTCTGGTATGTGTTCCTAACTTCAGAATAATATATAACATGTTTTTAGAACAGAAAAGATCAAATGATTATATGAAATATTTATTTAATATTCTCTCTCTTTTTTTTCTAAATAATGCAAAACCGCTATACAAAGTTTTCACAATAAACATTTGATATTCAGGTACATTATAAATATAACCTTCCAGATACTGAAGATACAAAAATATATGAAAATCACACAGGTCTCGAATACAAAACCACGACCCTCGATTTTCAATCTTTATATATATATATATATTAAACATATACTATGCCTACATTTGGCATCATGACGAAACCACGTTATTTTCTGACCCCTAACCTTTATCAGGTAACAATTCTAATATCAAGAATTGTTTAGAAACTCACAAGCCAAACAAATAACATTTAACAAGCATGAAAGACATTTATGAATCTAGTCCCCAAGAAAAATAAATTATAACCAATTCGTACTGAATTCTAATTTTCACAATAAATATTTGATATTCAGGTACATTATAAATATAATCTTCCTAGATACTGAAGATACAAAAACTGAAATTTCCAAGGTTCCATAAAACCGCAAACATTTAGCCTCCCTAAGAAATCCGAACATAAA
>PNEQ01087676.1:10464-31231 GCA_003012365.1 Medauroidea extradentata | reverse complement strand
AAGCAAAGTGCGACACCAGCGCTGCCACCTGCCAACTATGGAAACATATCACCTACGATGTAAACAAACATGGCCGCCACCAGCAGATGACGAAAAGCAAATAAAAAAAGAATGGAAAAATGAAAATTGCAAAAAATGTGCAAAAATGTAAATTGCAAAAGGACAAGGTCAAGGTCAAAACCAAGATGGCCGCCGTAATTTATTCGAAGATGGCTGCCAACATGCACACCGTGATGTAATCAAAGATGGCGGCCGTGGAATATGGCGTCTACCACCCCCACCCCTGCTCCAGAGTCCCCTAAACCACACTACTTATATCGCTGTTTCGTTCACATGCACCATTCTATTTATCATCAGGTTATACTTTCATTGTTACATCACGAGACGTTTTTGAAACCTAATCGCAAGAAATACGGCAACTTTGTCCCCTCGTCCCTCATTCCCAAGCTTAGCACATTGTCGCAGATATCTTGACAATGGCGTTCCGCATTTAAAAGAACGTAGGTACAGCGCGACTCGGGATAAACTGAACACTCAAAAAAGCTCTGTTGTATTTCTACTTTCATCCAGTTCGTATCTTTCCGCGCGTAACGGCAAATGACGGGACATGTTTAACCCATGGAGGTAATACATAGTCTATGGAGTGGAAGCGTTCGAGCAAATGTGAAGCATCCAGCAGACGATGTATTAGTGGCAAAAACAAAACTTCCACTTAACATTGAGTTGAATTGAACTGTTTTAGTTTTTCTTCTTTAAATACAGAATCATGGCGAAGGCTTGTGCAGCTTTCGGCTGCACTAACAGAATCGGCAGTTGCGGAGGATTAACTTCTGACAGGTAATAAACTTTTATTTACTTTCATCAAGTTTATAATGAACATACATATAGTACGAGGTAACTTGTCATATCCTTAGAATTTGAAAACTGTGCTGTCCCGCCTGATCCTGTTCTTCATTACTGATCATGTAAAACAATAATTTAATGTTTACATTTTTAGTGCGAACAGTTGTACAAGTACAGCATTACATTGCATTTCTTTCTGCTCTTCTTATGCCACCCACAATTTGGCAACTTACGTAAAAAAAAAGCGCTTTGCGCATTCGCAGCAGGGGTGTTAGATGGTAAGTCCAAAATCCTGGTACTGACACCACAAAAAATCTGATACTTTAAACAAAAACCTGGTACGTGGTGAAAAAAATTCGCAAATGCTTACAGGCACGAAAAATATGAAGTATTAAAACGTATCTTAAGTGTTTTAACAGGAAAAAGTATATTGAAAACATTCAAAGAATACTCCTAGTTCACAAAAAAATCACAGGTTAACGTCTACCGCAGATGTTAGCTAAAGAGAACGCAAGTAAGTGTTGCCAACGCCCAACCCGTGGCAAAGCTTGGATAATGCGACAATATGCGCAAATTCATGCTCAAAATTCAGAAGTTGTGTCGTACAAAAAAAAACCTTTTTGTGTAGAACGGTTCTGCTGAAAATATGGTTTAATTATGCATTTTAATACAATTGATTGCAAAATTATGAAATCCTGGTACTTTCGCGTACCAGGACGAAAGTATCCTGGTACATGGTACAGCACCTTGAAAACTGGTACGTGTACCAGGATCCTGGTACGTCTAACACCCCTGATTCGCAGTTCGAAGATGACTACCCTGGCGATGTACGGCGGATGCCACTCCATCCACTATTACCTCCATGGTTTAATCTCTCTGGACACGTCACCTCATGTTTGCGCGTGTAAGACAAATTGTGCAGTCGGTAGGAACCTATATAGTTTGATAAAAAAAAGTTTATTAATTATATAAAATACAAGTATAACGATTTCAGTTGATTTTATTTAAGAATTGTTGTATTTAAGTAGGAAAATACAGGGAACTATATTCGGTTAATCACTGCCAACCTCACAAGCAGTGAGGGAACTATTGTTATGTTGAATTACATGCAGTAATGGCTAGTTTTAAAAGGTTACATTTTTAGTGCTCACTATATCTCGAACGATATGTAACTGTGGAACACTTATGGCTAGGGCCACGATTTTGTCGCGAAAAGATTTTTGCCCCACTTTGTTTCAGCGTCTCTCGTGCACATCGGCAGTTCTGTTTCAAGGTTATTGGCAACGTGTCATTGTTCAGAGACGTTTCTCATTTGACTGCACCAATCAGAATAAGATTATTGTCACTCCGTACGTCTCTGATTTGCCAAGGCCAGTGAGAGTAAAATCATCCAACCACAGACGATGTAGCAGAGCTGCAGGTGTGCACATGACGCATCGAAACCAAATGTTGCAAAAATCTTTTCGCCATAAAATCGTGGCTCTACTTATGGCCGTCAATTTTTTTTCAGTGCCTCGCGTGCACATCTGCAGCTTTGTTTCCGTCAGTGATTGTCTTGTTACTCTACCCGCAAATCACAGACGTGTCGTGCCGCAGTAACCTTACTGTGATTGGCACAGTCAAATGAGAGACGTCGCTTCACAATGACACGCCACCAATATTCGTGAAGTAGAACCGCAGATGTGCACGCAAAGCAATGAAATACACGAAAATGTCGTAGCCCTGACAACACATAGTTGTTTGTGGAACCATTGACTGTTACAGGCACGCACAATCCACAACCAGTAGCATAGAAGAGGCGAGCTACGAATTATACAGTAGTACACTCCGACCTTTGCAACACATTTGCCACGTGCTCAATGGTACAGTCGGAGCAAATACCGCATGCCTTGGAACAAAACAATGCTACGACACAGCAGCGTAGCCCAGAGAAAATAAAATGCAAGCTGTCTACTAAGCATCTCTGACGTCACGTATGAGCACGCACATCCTAATTACTCTCCCAGAAAACAAATTACTGTACCGACAGTCACCGCCTTCCGTCATTGCTAAACACTGCTCAACAGCGTCGAAATAACTATGGCTCAAACACTCTTCCCCAGCAGGAAAGAGCAGATTTCAGTAGCCTTCGTAAAATATTTATACTTGAAATACAAATACGCGAATAACAATTAAACACATGTGTATGTTTTGTTAGGCTTCTCGCTACTAGTGTTGGACAGTAAGTAAATCGGTTATTAATTAATTTTAATGAAGGGACTTTGTGCAGAAATGTCTCTCGTTTGAGGAGGATCGCGGTAGCCGAGAGGTCAGACCTCTCGCCTCCCGCCAAGGCGATCCGGGTTTGATTCCCGGCGGGGTCGTTCCCCGGATTCTTGCATGTAGGAATCGTCCCGGACGATGCCGCTAGTCGGCGGTTTTTCTCGGGTATCTCCCGATTCCCCCGTCCACTCATTCCGGCGCTGCTCCATACTCACATCATGTCACCCCCCACCAGCGCTGAAGACCTCGATGTTAAACGCTGACCAAAAATCTCTCACTCATTCTCTCGTTTGACTGTTGCAAGCAGGATAAGGTTACTGCGATTTGCGAGAAGAATCCCATGACGCATGAGAATTTAAAAAAAATAATTCAATCACTGACAGCGAAGCACAGCTGCAGATGAGCAGTAAGGCACTCAGGGGCATCATTTGGGGCTACAGGGGGGGCATTTGCCCCTGGATTTAGAATTTTATGTCTATAAATATATTTTTTGTATTTTTAAATGTAAATAATGCTAACTTAAGGACATAAAACTGAAGTTGTATTATTAAAGTATCTAATTTATGCATGCTTAATTAATAAAAAAGATGCAACAAGGTCACTGTCGCCAGAAAACAAAATCGTGCCCCCCCCCCCTAGAAAAACCTGAAATGACGCCCCTGAAGGCACTGAAGCAAGCTGATGCACAAATCTTCACTTCCTACAATACACACTTATCAAGCCGTCAAGAATATCCCGATACAGGCCGTTCACGATAAAGTGAGCACTGCATAAAGTTTTCTTTCAACCATTTTGCAGCCATTGTTACTATTTTTAATATGAAAACTTCCGTGTAACTAAAAACCAGTGTAAACGTTTCAACACTCTCAAAAGTTACCATATATTGGACAAACAAAACATATTTTAGATTAAGTACAAGTTCCGCCTAGTGCTCAGTTTAGCGTGAACAACCTATACAGCAAGAGCTAACACAAAATTAGGTCTACTACAAAAGATAACGCTGATTGTTTGATTGTTGGACATAAGATGTTTTTATGCGTTTGTTTCTACTCCTTCACAGAGGCGGATTCGAGGGGTGGGAGGATGGCCTTTCATGTATAGTAGTTTATCTTTAAAGTGGTATATGAAATGTTGTGTTTAGGAGCACCATATTTATTGCACCTTAAAAATTAATTTTTTTCTGGGGAAGAGCCTCGGGAACCTCCCTTTCTTGACTTGGGGTGTGGATGTATCTACTTTTTAAGGAATGCCACCCCCCCCCCCAAAAAAAATCTACAGATGGATCCGCTCCTGCTACCGCATCTTTTATTGAAGTCAGGGCAGCAGATCCTTAAAGCACCAGTTTTGTTACTTCACGCACACTGAATCTACGCCGTACCGGTACGCCATTGTTTGATTATGAGTTTGAATTGAGCGTCTGCAAAAACATTATTCTGCTGTTTTGAAGCTGGTTAGTATTTAAAATAAAGGAAACTTTTGCGTGCAATTCCAGTTAAAATGAAGGCGTGTAACATACTATTCTAGAACATATTTGCGTGGATTTTAAAGGTATATAATAAATTTTTAAAATGGGTTTATCACATTAAATACAAAAAAAGGGTTAGTTTCCATTTATACGACTTGATTTGATATTGTGTGGGTCCCGCACCATTTAAATGATCTTTGAAAGCAAAATGTCAAAATAATGACTGTTTTAATATATCCCCCCTTTTTTATATAAATTCTCATGTTTTAATTTTAACGATTTGCTACATTTCGAATATACGGTACGCTTGTCCCATGCGCGTTCCTAAAAAGGTCATCATGGCACACACAATGTGTTAAAAGTTCAAAAGCATAAAAACCAAGCTGAATAGAAACTTTTGTCTTCAGATAACAGTATTACGTTAAAAAAAAATTGTGTAAGCCGAACATTTTCTATAGTTGCTGTGTATTTTTAAATTTGGGCTCGAGTAACTGTGACATGTGACTGGCAACACTGATTGCCAAATGCCTCCGTTATTCGTTTGTCATGAATATCACGCTGTCTGTCTGTGTGATATTTGACAACCGCGCGGTACATGACACGAGTGTTTTATGTTTAGGGAATAAAACAGAAGATAACGTCGTTGTTATCGGTCCATGTACTGGCGTCTTAAGCAGCGAAAAACATGACAGCTCTTCTGCACGACGCACAGTTCCCCTTACCTAACTCGCTGCAACGCATTTAATAATAATAATAATAATAATAATAATAATAATAATAATAATAATAAAGAGTGATTGTCTTCGAGGGGTTTTTGAGAATGAAAATATTTATTCCTAGTTTTCAGGGTATTGGAAAAACAGCCTAGAATCCTATAACAATGTAAGCCGAACCGAGATGAATAAAAACTCATCGGTGGCGCACATGTGTGTAGGTTCAACAGATACTGAGCCACAGGGAATGAAACATAAATATTCCTATTGGCGTTTACGGCAGTTAATCTTTTGTAGGGGGGGGGGGGGGTGCAAGTAAGTGTGTCCCGAGGCTGAGCGGCTGATATACGGATTATCGCTTTAAATCTTGGGTCTTCCCACGGGAAAATTTAGATTTAAAGATGGAAACAGGGATCTATTTAAGCTGTTTTCACAACATAAAGTTTAAATATAGGCCTACCGTTGGTACGAATACTAACCATAATATTTCTTAATGTAAAATTTTTATAAATTTCGTTTGGGGGACAATCCTACCCTTAAATAATGTTTGGGGGGGAGCGTGTACCCCACCCGTCAGCACATCAGGCAAGTCCATCGCTCCAGCCAGGGCTACGAGGGTAGGCAACCAACTCGACTAGGGTCCTGCGAAGTGTTGTTGAAACAACTGCTGTGACAGGGGCGTAGATAAAAATGCGGACGTGCCCTCACCGCGGCAGGCAAGTATTTTTACGACGGACGACGAGCGGGCGGGCGCTCAGCGGGAGACGCATCCCAGGCCGCGCACGCCCAACGAGGTTGTGTGCGGGCAAACACTCCTGTTATAAACAACCTCCATGTGCGTGGCAGAGGCATAATTTTTGTTAGGCGGGAGGCGTGGCGAGTGATGACTAGCGCTTCCTTCCGTACAGTGTGCCGCTTTTCAATACTCGATACTTTTCAACCGGACCAGGATGAAGGTTAGATGTCGCGCGAATGAATGGATTGCTCAATCTACGTTAAAATCTGAACTACTCACCACAATTCGATGGTACTTATTTACTGACTAGATATTTTACTAGCGGATATCTGTTTATGCAGCACTAGTCAGTAGTATGCTTTGTTTTATAGTAAAAAATAATAATAAAAAAACGTTTTTAGAAAAATAAAGGCTTGAGACCATAACCACTATAAAAATGGAAAACTTTTATATTCATAATTATTATTAAAATAATATCTAGAGCCCTATAACAATACAAAAAAAAAATTGTCATATGAGGCCTATCTTGGTCTAAAAATAATTTTACAACAGAAAACCCCTCAAGCAGAGATTTACGGAAGTTAGCATTATTTTCACATAAAAACAATAGTGTTTTTGAAATTCTGTTGTTATAGAGCTCTGCATATTATTATATTGATAATAATAGACATAAAACATATCCATTTTGTAGACATTGTGGTTTCAAGCCCTTATTTTTCTAAAAAAATGTTTTTAATTTTTAACAAAGCAAAGAAAACAAAGCATACTACTGATTAGTACTGTATAAACAGACATGCATTAATAAAATACCTACTTGCCAAAAAAACTTCCATATAATTAGGATGAGTAGTTTAGATTTTATCGATGACTACGCATTTCAGTCATTCGTTCAACATCCTACCTTTCCACATCCCTTAACTGAAGATTGCCTAAATTTCCCATGCCACGAAAAATAAATGTGACAATGAAATAACAATGAAATGAAATTATGCATCTACAATAATGCATGACATTAACAAATAATTTTATTTAATATGTTGAAAAGTTAAATGTAATACCGGTAATGAAAACTATGTTATGAAAATAGTAACTCTGAAATGTATCTCTCAATTGTTCATTATTCCTGTTCTGGCATTAGTATTCCAATTATTCCAACTTGGAACATTCTTAAATTGCTAGTCGGGGGCCTTCTTCAAGAAATTACTTCAAATCCGTACAAAGTTTCCAATTTTGTCTGCATACAAATAGCATTTAAAGATGTTCTCTTGTCAGAATGGTGCTTTTCTTATTCTGTGTTTTTAATTTTAATTTAGGGAAGATAAACAATAAGCGAGAAGAGTATTTCCACTATCATTGTTAACAAGGAAAATTCTGTGGCAGAACATTCAAAGTATCAGAACGTATAGAACTGCTTTATTTTTATTAAGTCTTAAAATGATATGGCCATCGCTGAAAGTGTGACAGATGTAAGACTGTAACAGAAAGAACGCACACAAGTTCAGCAGTTCTTCATTCAGTCACTGCTCCAATGTAAGGCCTCACTCATGTCATCTCTCAGGGAATGGCAGATACCTACTGACTCCCAGGTTGTAAGTCAGCCTCTCGAGGTGTGATGTCCTGCCCTATGATTCACTCCCTATTCAATATTTGTTATTATTAGTTCAGCCTTGCTCATAAATACTATGATGTATCCTATGCAGTGCATCTGGATTGTCTTTATGCTCCAGCCATTTGGCACCCTTACGAGTTAGTGAACCTGGCATGCGAGATGTGCTGTAGCGTGGTACGGAAAGTGTTTTTGCTTTTATAATTATTAAAAATGTTTCCAATGAGTTTATCTTCGAAAAGAATACACACTTCAACATATGTCCCTATTATTTTTAAAATGTTGTTCACTAATTAAAAACATGATTTCAAAGCTCCTCAAAAGAGCTAAAAAAATACTTTTTCACATTGCTGTAGCTGAGAAAATATCAACTGTACTAATCAAGAAACCAAATCATAGAAACCTTCATTGGACTTTACCACATACTTTTCACAAATAAAATAACAGGGTCATCGCTTAAAGTCCCGTTGAAAAACTGTTTCTACGAAAACACTGCACATTTGTATAGTACTTCACCCCTAGAGGCGATGAGGTGCTTGACGGACATGTTTTATTCGACAAACAGCCTTCCCCGTTTCCGCCACTCAAACGTAAAAAAAGCTAGCGTCCACTAACTCGTAATCATATCAGCATATGTTCAAAGTGTGGTTAAAGGTGTTTTCAAGTGTTTTTTTTATGAAAATATTTATTTACTCACAGTTTTCAGGCTAGTGAAAGAAACATTCTAAAAGATCCTATAGCAATGTGGGCCACACTGAGCTGAACAAAAAAGTCACTGGTGACATACATGTAAGTTTGACAGGTATTGAACCTGTCACCACAATTAAAAACAATAATGAACTGCCTTTAGTCAGCAACACAAAACTTTTAGGGCTAATTATTGATTGTAACTTGAATTGGAAATGTCATACCCTAGCTTTGTCGAAAAAACTAAGTTATCTATGTTTTGCCTTGTACTCGGTAAAAAAAACATGCTTTACTGAAACTGTTCTTACTCTTTACTTTGCAAATGTGAATTCTATTCTAACCTATGGCATAATTTTTTGGGGTGCGTCAGAGAACTGGATAAATGTATTCAAAATGCAAAAGAAAATTATACGCATAATAACTAACATAAAAGTACCCTCTTCCTGTAAACCCCATTTTCAAAATCTAAGAATTCTTACCTTGCCTAGTTTATACATACATCACTCAATTATATAATAAACAGCTATAAACTCAGTTTCCCACAGAACTAAACTAAAAAATATGAGACATGCCCATATGCTATGGCAAGTAAACTAATTAATAATCTACCAGTACACTTAAAAACCATACAGGAAAAGGATAATTTGTTAAACTTCAAAAAGAAATTGAAAAATTTCCTCATTAATAAGGCATATTACAGATTGGATGAATACTATGCACCATAATATACCTTCTGGCATCACCTGATTGCAGGTCTACCTATCCTGATTTGTGGATGTACATTTTCCTGGAGTTTATATACTGGACTTAAGATTGTGAACCATAAATACTTTTTCATATGTTTTTGTTATATAACTTGTTTAGTTATTAGCAAATTGTACATATGTACAAGGTATTTTTTCTTTTATATATATATATATATATATATATTTTTTTTTTTTTTTTTATGTCCTCTAGGTTTTAATTTATTGCTGTTTCTCAGCATTGTACATACTTCATCTTACTTGTAAACAACTTCATGTTTGTGTGTTATTGTAAACAAATTATGTACTCTATCAGTTTGACAACTCCTTGCACATTTTTTGTGTGATTTAGGAGGCTTGAAATAAAATTTAAAATAAAATTTAAAAAATCTAATATTAGTTGCATTTTTCTTCTAAATTGGTTTACTTTGGTGTGAAGCCTGCACCACACCACTGTTCTACAATTAAAGTAGTAATTTTTTGCTGTGAAGTTGTTCTAATGGCATGTCCATACAAAGACACAAAGCAATACAGTATGCACGTACACTGTGACTGTAATGTTCTACCAGTGTTGCAACACTGCCTCGGCTACTCTCATGATATGGTAACAGCGTACATGCAGTAACACAGTTACAACTGCTATGAAGATAGTAAATGTCAGCATTGCAGCAACACTGTTATCACAAAGTGATGGCCAAATACAAGTCATAAAAGAGAATGAGCCTTCTTAGGTGTCTTTCAGTTTGAAAATTTATACCCACACCTACAACTGCAATGTTTGTACCTCACCATTCACTGCTGCTCTACACACAGGAATCCCATTTTTAAGTTACAAAAAATATCAGCTTGTGTGTGTTTCTATGAACATACGCTTATGGTCATAGCCTTAAGGGGCTCAGCATGGTGCACTAGCCTCCCTCTAACCTATGAAACTAAACACATTTAATGCAGGTAAAAATATTGGTTTTTGTGTGGTCAAGTGACCCAGATCTATATGTACTGTGGAAAGGAAAACAAAGAAAAGTTATTTATACATATTATTTTTGTAACGTGTCCCCTTCCCAATAAAATGTAAGTGTGCTTCTCATCTTTTCCCGAAATTTTGAGACATGGTATGCATATGCTGTGTTTTTAGAACATAGGTATGAAACAATTATCAACTATTCATTTCTCCACAATACACTCACCTGAAATGTGTTTTCCATTTCACCCCTTTTCACCCACTTAGGGGTTGCATTTCAAACAGCTCAGTAAACAAATATTTCCTTATGGGAAAAATTGGCAGCCTTCACAATTGTCATGAATTATAATTTTTATGTGGGATAGACTACACAGAGCTTACTATATACCCCCAGCATCATTAAAATAATGTAAAATAAATTCCTTAAAAAACTGTCAAACTTTCTGTACAATTTGTCAGCTGTGGGGACAAACATGGTCAAGGTATCATCTTTAACCCATGTGGCTCCCTGACTGATACGTCGTCCACGAGGTTGGCTCAACTCTGTTATAGTCCTACCACCTTAGTGAATGTTCCAGGGTGGTCCTGAGAATCAAACTTAGATTCTCAGTATGAAATATAGTAGAAGTAGATTTGCTGGTACGACCCTGAACCCCAGGCATATTCTCACATCCTCTGTATGCCAATATATATATCAGCTGTTATTTAAACTAAATTTCCATAAAGGAGAGTTAATATACAATACACAGTCAAAGCAAAACATGCTTCAAAAAATGGTTAAAAATGTGTTGCTGAATGATGTGACACAATAATAAAAAATGTTTTAAGTACTGAGACAAACTTCCTGTAATCACATCAGAACCAAACGAGTGGTCAGTATGAGTATTGATACTGATAATCAGATGTGATACACTGAGGAACATTAATTAAACGATCAAATGAAAAAACTGAAAATAAACTTAAATGAAGGACTCACTAAGCAGATTGGCAGGTCTTATCACAATAATCAAAATGTGAAGGATGGCTACAGTGTGTGGTGTCCAAAAAACTACCTCATCGTCACATTTACCATTCTATTATAAGAATTCCTCCATGTGTGCCCAATACGTGGTTGCCAATTCTAATTCTAGACATCGTGAGCCATCCATCCTCTCTCAACATTCAAACACACATACCGTAAACAAACTTCACAAGTGTAACTATGTCACGTAAAGTTTTACACCACAGTACGTGGATTTTAGTTACATTAATTCATCAACTTTCACGGTAGCATAAGGTACAATTGCAAGGAACAATAAATTATATACACATTTTTGTACTGGAAATTTTTTACACATTATAGATAAGAAACCATATTGTATCTGTTTTATAATAAATTAAATCAACAAATCAACTACAGTAAGTGGGAATAACTTAAGAGAAATATACAGCACGCGCTAGATGCAGCGTTTGAGGTACGGAAACAGGTAGGCGGTAAGAGCTAGACTGGCTCGTGCATCAACAACAGTATCGTCTTTATGCGCAGGGTAAGAAAACTGTGTGCGGTATTTTGGTTGTTGGCTTTTTCCTATGGGACTTTAAGCAGTAAACCTACTTTATATTTACAGAAAGTGCGTAGAAAAGTCCAGTACATGCTTCTCTATTTTTGTTTTAAAATTCCGGTTGGTATTTTTTTCATGATTGCAGTCTTGTTTTTAGCCATTTTGAGGTGCCTCAAATCATTATATGAAAACAAAATACAGAAGCATAGTTTTAAATGTTTATTTTCCTAGATAAATACATTGAATACAAATTTAGTAGCATTTCTTTAAAAAAATGTCTCCTAACACGCTCCAACAATGTTCATGCGCGAGCTGTATAGGACTCTTAAGACATGTGTGGTAGTTTTGGGACACTTTTATACTATTTATATTTTCCATGTTTGTCAACTGTGGGTAAATATTAATCAAAATTTATGTGGATACCTACTATATCGAATTTATCACAAGTAAATTTCTTTATCCAGGGATACCATGTATATGAAAAATATTTTTTGAAATGTCCCAAAGTCACCCCATGTGTCCAAATTCAGCCACGCTCACGGTTATTTAGAACTGACGTCTCATTGTTAATCATAATCATTACTTTTTTCAGTAAACAAACAATGATGATATAATTTTTGGTCATATACACTTTACTTACCTGCAAATTTCATAGATCAACAGTCATGACAAAAGTGATACAATCCTTTTTTACTAGTGGACTGAGTACTGTGAATATAATATTTGGAACAAGTACTAATAGTACAATTATAGGGTCTGATAACACAGTAAACAAGTTCATATTCTAAAAGGTTTGAAAAAAAAATTTACATTCAGAGATAAGCTAACCCATGATCTTCAGTATTGGTACACATCACTTATTTATGGTTACTGCCACTGTTTTTCATGATTTTTTTATAGGGAAAGGAATAATTTGCGAGTTCTATGACTGACGTGTTAGAATCCACTGTCCTATGCATGCTCGAGCCCGTCCATTCGTTCATCGTCTGTTGTTCCAGTGGGTAACAGCTAATAGACTAATGGTCAGGGCATGTGTTAAAATATGCTAATGAATTCTAGCATGTACGGCATTGAACTCGCGAAATATTCCTTTCACTATTTATTTATGTAGTTCATCTTTGACAAACGGGATAATCTCACTTTTCAACCTGCTCACAAAACTTGGCAGTTCAAAATGTCATTGCTTAGGTCTAAGAAGCCAGTTCACCCATAATCTCTTTGCTGTTTCACATTACAAAAATAATGAAGATGAGAAATGTTTTGCTCCAGATGTCGTAACTTCTACACTAGCAGAAAGAGTACATAAAGGTTTAAGTTCAAAACTGTGCTGTGCATGATGTCACAACAATGGTCGAAGTTGACCTAGTGAAAAACCAAGATAATCCATGCTACATACAATTCTCTCTGTCTCTTATTTTTTAACTGAAAGGCCAGCAGATTCTCATCTCTATCACCATCCAATTAGGAAATTGTTTGATTCGGACAAACTCTTCAAAAATAACTACATCCTATTTGTTTTTTTTTCTCTCATGATATTGAACATTCTAGAACAACTTGTCTTAACAAATGTGAAATTTTGCACCTGTTTACCCCTTGAAAACCATCCTAAAAAATAAACATAAAGACACTGTCAACAAAAATTAAACAGCTGCAATGTTACACAATACGTGCCTGAACATAGGATAAAACAAAACAATTTTTTTTTTATTTCAGGCATAAACACTGAAATTAATTCACTAAGTCATCAAATCCTCAAAGATAGTGGCGGCTCGTGCCGATGGGCGCAGGGGCACGTGCCTTTCCAAATAACGTTAAACACACCACAATAAATAAATATAATTTTTTAAATTAATTTTTTGTATTTGATTTTCAATGCCCAAGTATACATTGTGCAGTGTCCCGTGGGCATGGGTAGCCTGCACCTACGGCTTGCCCATGGCAATACACATTTTCCCTTTGCCGGGAACACATAAGAGGACTCGGAGATGGCCGAAGGAAGTCCGGTGCTATTTGGGAACGTGCAGCCTGCGTCTGTACTGTTCAGATAGTACAACAAGAGCTCAATAGGTAGAGGGCGTGTCTTGGTTGACTGCGCTGCCGCTTGCCATTCCCTTCCAGTGTCACTACGTGTATTTCAAAAAGTCGCGACTAGTCGTAAGAAAGTTAAACAATATGTATATACAGTACAGTAATTTGTACAAGACTGCAGAATTAGCATGAATTATTCAAATTATATATCCACACATTTACAACATTTTCTTTGGCATTGCGTTTTTTCAAAGAACAAATTGAATAGCATGAAATGTATTTTGCAGAACAAATTAATCTGTTGTATCAAGATCGACATGAAAGTAAGAATTTTAGCCCTCCAAGGCCGGAACTGAATTTGTCGCGAACTTATCACACACCCAAGAAAATAAACACCTGCAATTTTAGTACAAAACTTTACGAAAAGCAGTTTGGTTGGCAGGCTGCGATGAATACAACATATTTGATTGTTTTTGTCGTGTTCATTTTGTTAGAGAGAAGGCTCTAGGACTGTAAATACATGTTTAAATTTTACTTGTTACAAATATAATAATAGGGCACTAGTCTAAAGGTAATTATGAACGGAAATAATTGTATGTAAGTTTGAAGCTGTGCTTGTATTAGTTATGTTATAAATTAACAATTCCAAATATGCTCACATTATGTATCACTTTAAATGTGATTACAATGTATGGTGTATTGCATTGTACACAGTTCTAGAAACGTTAATTCAGCACCGCTTGTATTTATTTTACCACATGCTTACATGACACTGTGCGCAGGGACTGGCAGTTTGATAACAGTAGTCCCTAGCATTGTAAAATTATTCACTAAACAAAATACATCCTTAAAAATATTTATAATTTCTACCGGCTGTATCAGTAACATTAAGCTTCAAAAACAGTTGACATAGCTTAATTTTGTACCTAAAAATTCAAATTTTCCCCGGACCACCCATATTATTATTGAGGGGAATCAGTGCTTCATGTAAATCCCACACACCACTAACCATGGCTTTGTGCTCTTCTTAGAAATTCTTTCTCATGCCACCACTGCTCAATGACACTAAATGCTTATTTTAAGTAAAAAATTCAACATAGTTCATGAAAAAAAAAACGGTTTGGAAATATGTATCATAGATTTAGAATTTTCAAAGGTATTACCGCAAACAAATAACGAATACTTGGGGTACAGTCAAGTACAGTCAAGTTGAAAGCGAAAGAGAATAAAAAAATAGACACAAATTATCCGTTATATGATCTCATACACACAGTGTCTGTAAACAGGACTGTGGAGACCCTGCTTTTCCAGGAAACTACAAAGGTTTAAAGCCCCAAACAATGGAACTGCCAGGCACGTTTCAAAATATGAAAAAGTTACATGATACAGACTATACAGAATTTTATTAGTATCCCACTACAGTACAGATAAAACAACCAAAATATTAAGGAATAATCGTACCACAATTAAGACAAGAACAGTTTTTATAACATAATTTTCTTATATAATTTGTATAGTGCAAAATAAATAGAATTTCATCTACAATGACAATTACAACATTTTTCTCCTCAGAATTTGAAAAAAGCAAAAAATTAAATAATTTAGTACAATGGCTGGCAAAGTTGAGCCTTCAGCCCCAATATGCCCACAAATGGAAAAACATGAAGGAAGAAAATATACTGTTACAAACCTTTTAACACTGATAATAGACCACATCTCTTGGTACAGGCAGTGAAAATTTTGTCATTTAGTAGCTTGGTGTTTTAATTTTAAGAGTCAGGGATATGAAGCCCATTTATTCTCTACGTGATTTCCCGTACATACACTAAACTTTAGTACTTGCTGGTATCTTATGTTTAAACAAGATTGGGGTTTATAATTGCTGGCAGTAGGTACTGCATACATGACAAAATAACAGATGTATAGTTTCACCTAAAATGTGAATTTTGAAGGTTACTATTTATATATTTTTCTGGCAACATCAAGCGTTGATAATTTTGGTACAATGTGACTTACTACTTAAAAAAATTTTTCTAAAACACACAACCAAAACTTAAAGGAAGAGATTTTAAAAGCCATAAAAAATTTAAGAGAATGCAGAATGGTTTTCTTGCACTTCTAAAAGCATTACATTACTTTCTGTGGCAACATTTTTAAAATCTGACTAACGTCATGGACATAATCCTAGCTTCATAAATGAAACATTTTATGCACAACAAAATCTACAACTGTACTGCTAAGAGACAGTAAAAATTTTCACGGAATTTATGACTTTCTTTCATGATCTTTGCACACACATTTGGTATAGACTATTTGTAGTGCTCTTTCTCATTTGTTTTAATAGAGAACAAATTATTTTGATTAAACATTACTTAAGAGAACGGTGTAAAATAGGCTGCTAAGCTAGTAAGTACAATAAGATTAAGACAGAAACACACAAGCTCACTTACGAAATTGTTCTTGTAGTTAGGTACATATACACAAACACAGATGGACGACAAATTCTTTCGTGTGGCTGCATTGTCACAGTGGTGGGCCAACTTCCTTCGGTCACAAATGGTAGCACACTGTAGTTCAATGACATGGGAAGTAACTAGTAAAACTAGTGGTTGACTGCAATCGTAGGTGGGGTGGAAAATCTGACTTACAATTATTGTGTTAATGGTGGAATATCAAGGAAACCAATAACATTAAGTTAAAATATACATAGACAGAGATGGCTGGTGCTCAACATATAAGCTGACTAAAACTTTCAGGTTTGCAGTGACATACTCAGAGAGGAGGATTTTTGAATAGGAAATACACACTTCATATACTGCAGATTCAGAATCAAATGAATTATTAGAAAATTATTTTAATACCTCTCTCTCCGAACGAGAAAAGAAGGGGGGAAAAAAAAAATATATATATATACATATATATATACACAAAAAAAAAAATATATATATATATATATATACACACACGTGGTGTGTGTGTGTGTGTGTGCGGATTCTCTATGTGTTGAAACCAAATGGATTGAAATATATGCATCCATGGAACACATTATTGAACCAAGTTCTGTATTTTACAGCATTTCAAGACTACATCCATTGAAATCCCTCACGGATTGAAATTTTTTTGTCAGTCCCAAGAGAAATTATGGATAGACAAATCACTGTATACGTATATAACACTATATGTCCAAATCTTTAGCTATATGTGTAGGAACCGGACAGTTAAACTAATGAAAATTTTTGTTTGAGGGTGAAAAGAAATGTTTGTGCTAAAGTACACACGTTCTCCAATGTATTTATAAAACCAATGACAAAAAAATTTTCCATTATTTGTTGACACTACTTTATAGCATATAGTACTTAACTAATTTCTCTTTTGTGCCATTGACTTTTGGGTAAAGGGGTTTTAAGTTTTGAAGATATGAGGGAGGTGGAAACACAATCTATTGCCTTTGGCAATGCCCATGCAGGTTTGTTCTGGAAATTAAAGCTCTTGCAGAGAGTAAATGAGGTCACACTTACCTCTTGTAGTTTTCAGTGAGCTGGTCAAGTTTTCCCTTGAGCACCTGAGCTGAGGATTCAGAGAAAGCAGTCAAGTATGTTAGAACAGTTCCGGAGAGGAACAGAACTTCTTCGTGCTGAGGTCTGACACCTTCAACCTCGCTCACCATATCCTGTAGGCATCACACATCAGCAACAAGTATGATAATACATAAACAGATTACACATTTCCCTTAACAATAATTATGGCATTTTCATAGTGCTAATTTAATATACAGCAACAGGTTTAGTAATGAATCACAATTTTTATGTTAAGGGGTATAGAAAGGTACAATACCAAGCGGATGACTGGAATACTCGTTTGTCAATAAACTCTGAACTACTCATTAAAATTCGATGAGATTTTTTTCCCGAGTAGATACTTTTATTAGCGGACATTTATGTAGCGCTATGCGGTAGTATGATTTACTTTCAAGTAAAAAGTTAAAAATTGTTTTTAGAAAAATATGGGGCTTGAAATATATATATAAATATATATGTATATAAATAAAAATATAAATAAACATCCGCTAATAAAATTTCTACCTACTCGTCAAAAAAATTTTCATTAAATTTTGATAAGTAATTCAGAGTTTATAGATGATTGAGTATTCCAGTTGTCAGCTCGACATTGTACCTTTATATGCCCCTTAACACAAACACATAAAAATTAACCGTACAATGAAGTAATATAGGCCCTTACAGGCAGGCAACTTTGGCCCATATGTTGGACAACTGTATTAATTCTGCAAAGTATTACAATTCTCTTTTGAAGTTGTTTCTACAGTGCAGTAATAGACCACAATATGTTTGAATATACTGGTAACAGAGTTAAACACAAATTTACAAAGTCTAGGCCAAAGTTTCCCATAAGAGCTGAACTACGACAAAAAAATCTAAGCTATGTACACAAAGCTTCAGGAGATGGGATTTCCTGGTTTTGGTAGGTTGCAACCCCTGAGGCCAGTATTATTTTACTGCCAAAATAAATTGAAAATAAATGTCAACAGTTTATGCAATAAATAACATTAGGTATATGATTTGTACATACCTCAAGGGTCTGTTTAACTTCAGCAACTTGTTTCTTTGAGCGGACAATCATGTCAATGTGTCGTGCTTTCTCTTCGTAACCAGAAATAAGTGATTCAAATGACTGCCACTTTGATTCAAACTCCTAGACAACAAAATCACATAATACACAAAATATAAATTATTTATTCGATAAGTGACTAATTAATTAATTTCACTAAAATACAGTATACATACAGTGTCATTAGTATATATAGCTAAAAGTGTTAATGACATAAATGCTAGTTTGTGGGAAAATACATACAATTAAATTATAGAGCATTCAAAAATGTGGTTAAGTGGTTTAAGTCACTCTACTATGAAACAATAATACTCAACAAGTAAACTTTAAACTTGGGCAATTGTCCTGTACAACAAATGCATATTCCTAGCAATTTTATCAGTTTGTCTCATTCTGATTAGTTCACTATTGGCAGTAAACCAAAGGTTAATTTTCTTAATTTTCCCAAAATATAATTTAATCAAGCATTAAACATTTAAATGGTTTGAAAATATAACTTGGCTACTGGAAGTCTTTCTTCCCATATTTTTTTTATATTAAAGTTTGGTTTAAAACAAATCCTAATGTTAGTCTGACTTGAGGCAGAGTTAAGTGGGTACAAAGAGAAGATGCTGACGGCCAGTGAGGTCACAGTACACAATTATATTGTTTGATAGTAACGTATAAGTATATGAGGGAATACAACAGTGATGTAATGCTGTTGTGAACAAAACAGGTCTAACCTATAGCAAAATGATTACAGACAGAATCATTAACTCAGAGAATCAGGAGAAGAGTAGTGGACAAATTCAGGATGGCCAAAGCAGGAATCATGCCCAGGTCCTGTATATAAGTTCTGTGTTTTACCACTGCTCCACCTGATTTGATGTGTGTCTACTGAAATAAAGTTTTGGAGATTGTTTCAACTGACTGTGATAGTAGCAACACCAGCAGATGAGCAGTACTTACCTCCCAGTGTTGCGCGAGCTTGGTCAAGGTTTCCCGACGCTGCTCGAGCCCAGACACCAGATCTGCCCACTCCTGAGTCACCTCCCCACATTGCCGCTCTATCTCTTGTCTGCTGACAGGGTCGGCCTGCCGTGTTATGTCCGCAGCACGCTCTGCCAGCAGGTCTAGCTCTGACTGCTGGTTCTGGCAACACACACAGCACCACCTATCAGTTCAGTCTTCTGCTTACAAGGCTGTCAGATTGTGACAACAGCCAAGACCAAGAAAACTTATTGTATTAAATTATTTGTAATTTACACAGGAATCTAAGCGAACAGACAATATACTACAAGCATATCAACCTGGAAATGTTGAGATAATTTTATATAGGTACGTATGACATAAAAAAAGCTTGAACATTGCTTCTACAAAATGTAGTTGCAGTGTAGAAGTGATGTGACAAGATTTTGGGCAGCGCCTAACAGCAAGGTTTTCAATATTGAGGAGAGATGACCAGTGAGAATAGAACAGTATTGGAATGAATGGGGCAAGGGAAACAGGAGATGCTCAAGAAAACCAGCCAACTAATAGCATTGTCCGACACAATTCCCACATGCAAAAATTTGGGGTCAACCCTGCCAGTAATTGAACCCCAATCATCTTTGTGGGAGGCATGCATCCTAACCGCTGTGCCAATTCGTGGCCCCCAGTTGCAGTGTTAATTATTAACATCAAACATTTAACTACACATGAGCAAAAACTAAAAGAATTTTGAAATGCTACTCTTAGCTTAACAGTACAGTATCACTCGCCACACAATTTATTAAACTGGCAACCAATAATATTCTAAAATTTTGTTCAAGATTTTGCTATACCAGCATAAATGATTAAAAATTAGAAACCTAGCACACACACCCTAATTTTTGTTACTAAGGACCATGTGGATTATGTGAACACTGGGTAAAAATTATGCAGTAGAAGATTAATTTTTTATTTCTTCATTCTTACCTCACAAATGTGAACTGTACCATGACAACCAAGACCAATATCAAGGATAGTCTGAGGGATCAAAATATTGATTTCTAATTGCTAAGCATTTATTGGCTTGAGTCAACAGGAATTAAAATGAGGGTACATAGACATATATTATAGAACAATCTATTAAAGTGGCCGTTTATTTTGAAATCCTTCCATCTCTACATACCTGGTCCTGTAAACTGGTGGGAATAAACTGTATGCTTTACTTTTAAGCCAGAATGAATTCTGTACAGCCAATTTAGGAAATAGATAAAACTGCCTATAAAGATAAGCTTAAAATTTTGACCCTAATGAGTCATATAAGTTACTACTGTACAAAATATACTGACAAAATAGTTTCCAGTGCAATTGTTTACCTTGTATATAACTAGACAAGTCTGTTGTAACAGCAAAGTTCCAAAAAGGCTTGCTTTGAAACATTAAAAAAAAAAAAAAAAAAAAAAAAAAAAAAAAAAAAAAAAAAAAAAAAAAAAAAAAAAAAAAAAAAAAAAAAAAAAAAAAAAAAAAAAAAAAAAAAAAAAAAAAAAAAAAAAAAAAAAAAAAAAAAAAAAAAAAAAAAAAAAAAAAAAAAAAAAAAAAAAAAAAAAAAAA
>PNEQ01087676.1:0-10364 GCA_003012365.1 Medauroidea extradentata | reverse complement strand
GAGGGAGCTAACAGGCTCATCAGAGAAGCGAGTGCGAGCCAGTACAGCACGCACACGTTCCAGGGCGAGGCAGTAGTCCCGCCACAGCTCGATGTCTTGTTCAAGCTGGGCACGGCGTGACTTGGCAGAGTTCAGTGTATTCTTAAGCATCTGGTTGAGCTGCTGCTGCTCGACACTCAGCTCCTCCTGTTCAGGTCCAGTTAATGATGGCCAGATGCAGTCAGCTGCTTGCTGGATCTGCTGGCTTACCAGCTCCTTCATGGCTGGCTCACTACTGAAGAACACCTACAACCACAACCCGCGTCTTTGAAATTTGCTCTACTTATGTAGCACCAGGTGAGAAGACAGATAAAGGCTGTACATGGTAAAGAAATAAATTTCAAAGATTGTCTTGTTGACAATAATAATCAAAAATATGTTTTATTATTGTTTTACTATGCCCTTTATGTTAACTGTTTCAGTAAGGTGAATTCTACATACAGGAAGTCCTCGACATTCATACATTTTACTTTCATGTTTCAGACTTTCATACATCAGTTTATATAGTACTCATAATTCAAATTTCACCAATGGATTCAGACTTTCATACATTAACTGACAAAAAAAAATCCAAATTCACATTTTCCAGCAAGCCAACACTATCAAAAAAACAAATTTATGAATATGTGCCTCCATTTTAACGCTCCACAGTAGTGTGCAAATAATCATTATGGCGTAAAAATAGAAATCGGCTTAAACAAAAACGTAACTGGAGCTTCAAAAGTGCTTTATTTACCATGAATAGTGTATAGGTGAGCAAGTAGGGCTTCACATATCGTCAGCAGGAGGTTTAGACAAACAGGAATAAACAAGGAATGCGGCCATGGCATTAAAGGAACAATCCAAATTACACCTAGAATGATCCTGGAAAACCATGAAAAATTGGTAATCAGGATGGCTGGACTAGGAATCTAATTCAGATCAAAATAAAGTGACAAGTTGCAGTGCGAGTGAACTCACCTTGTGGTCTTCGAGGTCAGTGACAATGTTCTGGAAGTCGACACCATCTGCACCCTTCTGCAGCTTGGCCTCAGCCTCACGCACCCAGGCGTGAAGTTTGTCCTTGAGCTGGGTGTGGTCTAGTCTCATCTGGCGGTTGGATTCTAGGTACTTGCCGCGCTCCTCCAGCTCACGCGGCAGCGTGTTCAGCAGCAGGGCTGCCTCACTCAGCTTCTCCATCAGTGAGCTGGGCATACCTTCCTCGTGCCTGGCAGATTCCTGCACCGCTCGGGCACGCTCCAGGTAGCCATTCACTGCAGTGGCCAGCTCCTAGGAGCACATAACAATAATATTAAATGAAAAACTGAGATTCATTAAAGTAATGCTGAAAATATAAATTTAGTTGAGGAACTGATTGCACTACAGATGGTAGTGCAGTGCATGTACATACATCTGTCAAATTGTAATTAAGAAATTTTTCACAAATTTCTAACAGTCAGTAGCCTAAACTGTTAACTTTGTGTTGCAGTGAAGATGATAGCTTTCTTTTGACTATAAGACTATGTGTTTTTGTAAGAAAAGTGTCTCTAATCATACTACTAAATATATATAGAACTTATTAAAATGTTTTTGTTATAAAATATACCTATTGCTATCCAGTAAAGAGTGTCGTAAAAAATCTGAGAACTTATCTGTAACTCCCAAAGAAAGAGTACATGATGTTAGCCTAACACTCACTGTTTCAACAGCAACTGTCACAGTTGTAAAGTTGGGCACGGGGACACAAGTTTGATGCATTGCATTTGCACCTTATGTTTTTTTTTTTTTTTTCTTTCATTTGGGCACAATTTTCACTCACCTGAACTAAGCTTGTAGAATAGGTTTTTTTCTGAACACCACTACCTGATGCCACAATTTCCCTAAACATTATTTTCTACCTGTGTTTGTTATTGTTAATGTTATTACACTGTTTGTATTTGTATCAAAACATAAACATTACAGGCTGCTTGCCTAAATATTTGCACATAAGAACGCACACATTTTAGAGGTATAAAAGATCTCATTTTAAATGCATTTTTGTACGTAACTAAACACTGTTAATTTTGTGTATAAAACTTTTACATAAGTTATGCTAAATCAGGCATCATGTACCTAAAAAGGGAATTTTTGTAAGTTAGAGTGTTTTTTTTACACGCCCAACATGGTGATGTTTCCTGCACCATAGTAGGTCGGTTTGCTCCTGCAGCCATCCTCGCTCCCCGATACTGTTATCTCCTCCCACCCAGGAGGCCACCAACCATGCTGCAACCTCCTCAAGGTCGGGGATGAAAGGGGGGCCCTCAGCCCAGGATATTCAGTTGTCATGAGCCTGACCTAATCTCCAGGTCATTCTTGGCACTCCCCTTCTTAAGTGGTCATCGTCCGAAAGGCGTCACTCACTCCTCCTTCCCCGTTGATGATAGATGTCCAAGAGGCGCCATCAGAGTAAATAACTCCCATAACCTTTATCCTTACCTACACACAATCAGTCAATGTCTAAGAGGTGCTGGTAGCTCATACACCACAGTCCACCGATAGTTGTTGATGTCCGAGAGGTGCAATCTGTGTGTATCCTCATAACCTATGTCACCCCTGTTGACATCATCTAACAACCCCAACTTCTGAACCGCCTTTCTATCAGAGTACCAGGTACGCCCATTAGCGGCCGCCGCAGTTTGCAGCTCTTGGATTGTGCGCACGCCATGTTGGTTTTACTTGCGCTTCATGTATATCTATGTCCGGAAGTACAACCACGGATGTGGCCAACACCAGTTCCGTGTCACGCCACGCAGATTTGTAGCCCAGATTGGTGAACAGTTACAGAGAATTAGTGTTCCAGAATAATTGTGAATTGTAAATATCAGTATATATAAATGGTGTGTGTGTGTGTGTGTGTGTGTGTGTGTGTGTGTGTGTGTGTGTATGTATATATGTATGTATGTATCTCCACATTTGGGTTTTTAGATACAGTGATTCGAAACTTATCCAGAAACTTGTGTTCAGTAAATTTCAATGTCTGACGACACCTTGGAAATTCATATTTCTCAGCGAGACAACATATGGAATATTGTGGAACGTAAACGTAAAGCAGCCTGTCAAAGGTACGTACAGTGCAACCTAAACAAGTAGATCTTTCTAGAGTCATATTTCCAGCAATCCCTTTGCCAGGGGACACCTACTCTCCTCGAGTTGTGCTCCCAATATCAGCAGGCAACCGTTAGTGAACAGGATCCTGAGGACACACCACTTCAGAAAAATCTTAAGGGAGTTCCTACACCTTAGAAAGCCGCTCATTAGCCCAATTAAAACCCCACCTAAGCCCAGGTCTGTCCTTGAACTTCTCGACGAGAGGCACCTGATGGCACCCATCTCTGCTGGAAAAAGAAAATTACTGGACACCTAGTTCTAGGTAAGTGGCGTAAACCTACCCCATATATGTACACTTTAGTACCTCGAAATTGTAGTGATCTCTCCAGGCTCAATCAGATATTCACTCACCAGATAGCAGGGAGATCACTATACCCAGCTTACTCTGTGTGTTTCCTATCTCTCAGTCTCATGCTCATGCGAATCAACACACACGACAAGCCACCATCCTTCTAGACACCTAACTCGAAACACAGGTGACAAGTTGTGGGGAGGGAACCTCACCTGGTGCTTCTCCAGCTCGTGGTCAACGCTGGCTGGGTCACGGGCCAGCAAGGGTCGAGACCTCACTGCAGCCTCGTTGGCATGCAGCCAGTCCAGCACTACCTCCAGCTCAGCACCCAGCTTACGGTGCTCTGCGGCCGTCATCTCGTGCTGCTCACGTTGCTTCTCCACGGCCCTACGCAAGGCCTGCAGCGACTGCTTCAAGGACTGAAGCTGTTCCGTGATGCTGTTCCGGTCAGCCGCTGAGCCTTCTGCAGCAATCTGCTGTCCTTTGTCTGTCGCTGACGCTAGCATGGCCTCACATTCCTGGATCTTCACTATCACCTGCCAAACAACACCCATTTTCATTTAGAAGGTCTCATCTTAATGTGGCAAGTTTTTACTTATTTGAATGTTTTCACTTCTTCGTACTACAAACAATGAAGCCAATAACCTAATCTACTTATGACCACAGGCAAGATTCTGTGCCTTTATTTTGAGATCAATTTAATTTTTAAAATTTTGCAGTTTATGTGTTACTGTTTTCATATTTATGAGCAACAAATTGTATACTTATACATTCGTCCATGGAAAACTTGTCATACCTTCCAAGTAAAAAACCATAATTGAGATAAACCATGTTACAAAATACTAACAAAATGATGAGCATTACCAAAAAAAAAATTAAATTATATTACTTTTTCAAATTAATAAGGTGCAACTTTTGAGTATTACCTTACATGAGAATGTCCTTCAATCAGTACATGAAAAAAATTAGGTTCTAATTTTTAGAATTTTTCGAAAAAGTAAAGTATGTTAAAAGATAATACATACCCGTACATTTAGCTGATTTTGGATAATTTCATGACATAATAATGTAATTTAGTTGAGATTTTATTACGGTTTAATAGTTATTAAACATTGTTTTTTTTTTTTTTTTTTAATTCCTGAACAAATTTTATCACTTTCTGATGAGAAAACAGTGCAAAATGTAAATATAATGGCATAATGTGTGGTGAGTAGAGCCTTGGAATTTTGAAACTTAAAATTGTGCCACAAAAATAACAGCTTCATCACTAATAGTGACTTTTACAAAGCTCATCAAAATGTTCACAAATTAACATATATTTTAACGTAGAATTCACTTATACACGTTCTAGTCTAAGACTTATAAACATGTAACTTGAACTATGTAGTCCAGTGTGGTAACTGATATTTAATGTAAAATGAATAGAAAATTAATAATAACCATTAACTTACACAGTGACTTACATTTTACACAAGATGATGATGATAAAAAAATTTTATTCTCAGTCTCTGGGATTAAACTCAAGACTCTCTTAACTCTTATCTGATATACAGCTAACTGAACAACTATTGCACTTTTGATGCATACAACTCACAAATATTCCTTATGAAGATACAGATTTATTGAGTCCAGTTATCGCAAAACCAGAATAATTTATTATAGAAACATACAGTAACTGCCAAAAAATATAAACTGTAATTGTAATAATATGTGAAAAATGTGAACACATTAATCTCCTGAACCTAAATACATACGTCAAGATAATGCTCTCTTGTTTCTACTGTTTTCGAGATAATTAATTTTTTAACTTTAAATGAGAGCAGATATCAAAAATCTGTTGCCAGTTTTTTAAAATGGATTTTGCAGTGATAGCTAAGTTTTTTAAAAACAAGAAATTATACAGTTTCGACTAAAAATTCAACTAACCAGAATTTTGTTAATTGAATAATTAGCTAAAACCACAGTATTTACAGCCTTGAAAAAATCAGCCAACATGAGGAAAACAATTTTGAACAATACTGCCCAACAGATTTTTTATATCTGCTCTCGTTTGAACATAAAAATGAATATCACTAAAAAAAAGTAGAAACAAGAGAGCACAGCTTTAAAGAACATCTAGCAAAAACCACTTAAAAATTAAAAAACAGAAACAATACTATTCAGAAAGTATGTGGTACAACTAGGAGAGAGTCAGCCTTGGCCTTGTCTTCCTGGCTGCTGAATACTGTGCCCCAGCTTAGCTACACAGGCCACACGTCTGCCCAGCTCAACAAACTTGGTTAGGTACTTAAAACTTGGACAGGCCTAAGCCATTAACAGTACAATAAGCACTTTTAAGTACCTCCAGTCAGATGTTTAGTAACTGCTGTACACAATAAAATATATTTCATTTTGGCTTCAAGCTTTAAATTTTGAGAACAATGAAATACAAACACTGTGTTTATGATTTACATAAAGACTATACCTATCAACAAGTGACAGGAAAAATAAATTGAAAGGAAAATTTATCAGGGCTTTATTTAAAATGTGCTCATTTAACACTGAACAAGCCTAAACCAATATGTAGCATTAATTCAAAATGGACTCACATCGTCATACTTCTTGATCTTCTCCTCAACAGTGTGACCACCTCGCTCAATGTCTCGTACCACTTCTGTGTACTTGGTGATGAAGGTCATGATCTCAGTGACGAGGGCAATGAATTGCTCCCTCAGCAGCAGCAACTGCCTGAGACGAGATATCTGTGCCTCTATGGCTTGAATCAGGTCGTCCTGCTGCTGGACGATGCCCTGAAGCTCGCCCATATTGCCCAGCTGGATGTCCCCAAGCTTTAGTTTGTTACTCTTCAGGTCGTCCAGGATTTTCTGACATACACATCACACAACACTTACATTATTTTCCATACATCTTGTCATCAACTTTATAACTTTTTTTGCTGCTGAACAACGTTACAACATGAAAATTCTTTATTATTTTATCATTTCTTTACATTTTGTTTTGAAGTGCAAAACCATAATGAAAAATGAATACATACCATGCACTTTCATCTGCTGTATTTTGATGTATATATGTAAGACGACTTAAAATTACATTTTTTGTGCCACCTCATTAATAGCTGGCCGTTGACAAACATTCTGTTTTTGCTTCATATTATTATTATTTTTTTTTAATTTATCAAAAATTTTAAATCTTTTCAACTACACCTATGTGTATTTTGATTCAATACTTTTTTCGCTTTTATAATGAGCATTTCAAAGACTCGAAAATCCTAGTAGTGCAAACGTATTTGACTAGTACTATACTTTTAAAGAAAAACCATTTTATTCTTCTGTTATTATTGTAGAAGTCTACTTTAATTAAGCATAATGAAGGAAACATTCTCTTTTTAATGAAGGTTGAATAGTAATATTAGAAAACTTTTTATTTAACAAAAGTCAATACTATAATTTCAACACAACTAAAATAACCATTTGAAGATTATATACAGTAGAACTCTGTTATAATGAACCCTTCTATAATGTTTTCCTGGATATAAGGCTTCTTATGTTAGACGCCTTAAACTGTTTTACAACAAGAAATAACAGTCTGATAAGGAATTCCCTTGTATAAAGTACACATTTTTTAGTCCTTTCAGAAACGTTACAACAGGGTTTTACTGTATAATTTTTATGCTCAGTATTAAAGCTAACACAAAATATGGACCAGTAAAGTAAATTCCATATTGAAATAGACAAATTTTTCTTTATGCGTGCTAGGTTTACAACATTGCAAGCACACTGCCAAAGAAGAAATAAAACCCTTAAGAGTGAAACTGTGCACAGTTGTATACTGAAGAGATACATAAAAAAAAAGTTTCCCGAGCAGCAGTGACAACATAAGCACTCACCTCATACTGAGCAAGCATGCCATGGACATCTTCCACCTTGCTGCCAATAGGGCGGTTCAGATCCTTCAGTTCATTCTGTATCTTGGTCACAAATTGGATGTTCTCTGCGACCTTGGCCGCTGCTTCCATATACTGTTTCAGCTGTTCTTTCAAAGCATCTGACCGATCTTTGATCAGCCCCATTATGTGCGCATGCTTGTCTTTGAGTCCGCTCAGCTGCTCTGACAAGGTCAGCTTGTCTGCCTCGCTCACCGTCGGCAGAATGGTCTTCCCTTGCTCCAGGATGCCATCTAGCTGGTGTCTCATTTGTTCGGCTTCTTGATTCAGTTTGTCATACTGTGAACAAGATTAAAAGAACCAATTAACAATTTATTCTAGCTTTTATTCTAAATAGCTTTGAGTAAATGCAGGTGTGAGACTCAGGGTCATGCCAATCTCTGAATACATCCAAATCTGTGCTTCTGAAAACCTACAAACCAAAATACAGTAAAGTATCATAGATAATCAAAACATTTGTCATCTGTATTTGGAACGAGTAACAATATTCCAGCTGTAGTGTAAGAAGATAATTTTCCTCCAGCCTATAGTCTGTACTGTGAAAGTTTGCCTGATTTTGACATTTCTCTTCTACGAAAATTGTCTGGCAACTCCACTGTGTTTACCTTTAAAACATCCTGACTTCCCAGAAGAACAGGTTCTCTGCAATCCTGTTTAAGATGCTCTTCGCAGAAGAGAAATGTCAAAATTAGGCAAAAAATGTTTCGTGTGTGTGTACCTATTTACAAGTATCAACTGTAAGTACTTGTACTTCTGTCTGTTATATTACTTTGTTAGACTAGCGGCCTATTTCCCGCCATTCTTATGTACAGAATGTATTTTTAACTTCCAAAGCAATAGTAATTCAAACTTCACAAAGCATACTTTCTTAATACAGGAGTACCTTCTGTAAGCAAAGAAATAGTCTACATTTGTCATCAGTCGACAGAGTGAAAATTTACAAAACTTTTTGGTGCCAAAATAGCCTCAAAAATCCTGTAGCATATCGGGTGTCGTATGAATGGACGACGATATGTGGCATATTTAAACTGTTTCTATATGAAAAACCAACACTCAGTAGTGTTGTACCAGGAATTTCATTGGCTCTGTCAAATACAAACTAACAAATAATGGAGAAAAAAATGTTAGACATGTAAATACTAAATCTGAACCTAGTAAACTAAACTGTCAATAAATCATTTTATCTAGTTACAACTTTACACACAGTTTTAACCTGTTACTACAGTATCCAAAATGTTTTTAAGACACAAAGTGTTTAACAGATAAATGAGAAAAAAGAATAAGAGTATGGAAACTAATAACAGAGTAGATTTAAGAATAATATTAAGAGAATTATACGAAAAGATCAATCACAGAGAGTGGAAAAGGAATGGGAAATATTTACGAAAGGGTGGCTTCAAAATAGTTATGCGAAAGAAAAGGGGACAACAGAAAATTGATGAAGACACCATGGATGACAATAGAGTACAAAGAACAACACAAGAGTGAAACAGTGGTTTAAAACATTTATGGATAAAGAGATCCTGTATAAGGAAAATAAGACAGAAGGGAAACAAGTCATAACAGAAGAGGATTTTTATGGAAGTAAAAATACATTTTACAGTCAGGTGAGACAGAGCAGGAGAGAAAAGGATGCGAGTGAGGTTAAATAACAAACAGGGGGCAACAATAAAACCTATAGAAGGGGAAAAAGAGCTATGGAAGAACTACTTCAAGAAGTTACTGAACTCAATGAAGGTAACTGAAAGCATAGGAGGGGAAGTTGAGGATATTTCTAGGAGGGAGGCGGAAAAGAAACTAAAGAAGATGAGAGGAAAACATCCTGAGTGTGAACAAACTGATTATAAGATTTTGAAAAAACAGTAGGGGCAATTGGAATGCAGTGGAAATATGGAGTACTGGGGGTGATGTGGAAGGAGAAATAATTCTAGAGGACTGGCAAAATGGGGTGATAGTGACTACATAGATGATACAAGAGAGTGTGCAAACTATAAAGTGATTCCTCTGATGTGTCACTGTGCGAAATATCTACAAGAAAATTTTAGAAAGAAAGATAAGGCATGAAATGGAGGGTAAATGGAGGGAGCAGACCAGCATAGGTATTTTAAGGCAATGTGGTTGCTGACAGATAACAAATGGGAATATAGTAAGGATATGGTAATGATCTTTAGGGATGTTGAGAAGGCAAACAACAGTGTGAGATGTTATAAAGTACGTGAGCACTGAGAGAGAAAGGAGTAGGAAAGGGTCAAATAAGTCGAGTCAAGAGTATGTAGGTAGAAAACAAGAGTCGTGTAAGGACTGAGAGGGGTTGGCTGAAGTTGTACATTATCAATGGAATGCTTTATCGCCACTGCTATTTATAACAGTTGTGGAAAGAATCATGGATAAAGTGGAAGAAAGAATACAGGCACAGACAAAATTTTCCTTGACATGCGAGCAAACCCAGTCTTTATTAGTGTCTTGGCTACAACACGCGTGACACAGACTATGTGGTACTGTAATGAATACCTGCATGTGCAGAGCATGCTATCTGTGGGCAGAAGCTTGAACTACATTGGCCCTAATTGGCACCAAATTATTCTTGAAAGGCCTGTTAGGAGACTTGCGGCAGAAGAGATTTTGCACCTGTGGTTACCTCTGCATGCATTCCACAGTTTCCAAACTCATCTACACAAATGTGTTGTGGATTGGCATTATTTGGTTTGTCGTTTCCGGTGAAAATTTCTTAGTAATCGTCTACTAAACTTCGTCATTTCCAAGGCTACTGTGAGGTGCTCCACTACCCACCCTTAATTTTCGTCTAATATTTAGCTTTAAAGTAATAGGAGGGAGCATGTCACCTGAATTTGTTGATCCTTTTATATTGTATTGTTTGTTCCTTGCAGCTAAGTATTGGCCATAACTATTGAAGTCAGGATGTGTCGTGGGCAGGGTTAGAGAGTTGATAAACGAGAGCCTGGG
>PNEQ01087675.1:17068-31326 GCA_003012365.1 Medauroidea extradentata | reverse complement strand
ACTACAGCTGACCGAGTACAATGACCTCTCTCGCGTACAGCGCGCTATTGACGGTAAATTTTCATCAATTTTTTTAAATTTTTACTGTGACGCAATGCGTAACGTACAGCCCGTATTGTTTATAAATGCTGCAGTTTGCGACTGTATTTTAATTAACTTTCACGTATATTTTGGACTTTTTCATGTTTTTAAATTTTTTCAGAAAGCAAAAATGTTGCACATTCATAGATTTGCATGCAAGGGTAAAAAATAGTAGTTACAATTTCATGGTTAAGATACGCATATACATAAGATTAATGTTTACCTGAAAAAACTGCAAATTCCACACAAATAAATCAATTTTCTTGACGTACATCTCATCCGGGACACATGAAGCCAAACAGCTAAATGAAGGTTATGTTAGGCTGAGGTATCAGTGGAGATAGGAATTGTTTCCCACACTTGACTGAAGCTCCGCCTCTTTTGAAGTCGTCCATTCATCACCAGATAATATCCACCGTACTACACCTTTAAAGATTTCAACACGAACGTGTTGTGGCTGCAAGTCATTTTGTACTCCTTAATTAAATTACATACTGACACCGTAAACAATGCAACTGGCCTTGTCTCGACTAGGAAAACGTGACTTCCCGCCAAGCGACGTCAAGCCAATGACGGAGCGTTCTCATCCCGTTTGAAAATTTCTTAATTTCTTACATTTACGGCGACTGTTTTTTACATGTTAGATGTTGTTTTAAGTCTCTGCATTAAGTACACTGTTAGTTAGCAACAAATATAAATGATGGTAATGTTTTTAGTTAATTACCCCAACGCATGCATGTTCCCCATTGTCAAAAATAAGAATGGGGTATTTGTGAGTGCAGGCCTTACATCAGTAAACACAGTATGTTATATTTTGTGATCATAAGGCATATTAAATAGAAATTGTTCAGCGCACGTGTGTGTGTGTGTGCGTGCATGCACACACACGTGCATGCAAATCCCTCACCCCACCCCTTCTCTCTCATGCGCGCGTGCACACACACACACACGTTGTTACTGGGAAAGTAAGTTTGTAAACAGACAACTTTATTTTTTTTTTCTTAAATTATGCTGTATTTTGATATGTTTGTTACATTTAAATGTTGCTTATTGCTTAGTTTGCAAGTTATACAAGAAAAATTTGCACTAGAAAATATTGCACAGTGACAGTTACTAATAGCACTTAATTAGTAATATGATCATCATAATTTAATTAATGATATCTGCACTGGAAGCATAAAGAGAACTGTAAAAAAAACAGTAGTGTTTTTTACATGTAGAGTATATACTGTAATCTGTGTTACATATTTTAAAGAAACAACTACGTATTTCAAATTGCTATCAACATATGGAATTTTAACACCTGAAACAAGTACAGTATAAGTCTGGTAAATTAATTACACCACAAATGCTAATATTATTCAGTCTTTTTTTTTTTTTAGAATGATGGCTGTAGATAATTTTTATCACAATATGTTTAATATATTAAAATGTAGCTGAAAGAATACTGTTTAACATGCCTATTACTTTAAACATTTACGATGAATTATCAGGTCTAAGCAGACAACTTTGCATCAAAGGAATATTCATCTGTCATTACTTCGGCACAGTCATTTGGTACAACTATATCACAGCAAAATTATCAAAATCTATACAAGCGTGTGCCAATACATATCGCAAGCCCAAATGATTACAATTACGTCATCTCAGTATGTAACATGCCAACTTACGAGCAGTATATTCTACATTACAATCAAGATCTTCAATGTGTAAAGAACCGCTAATCTTCTGAGCTTTTTGAAAGCTAAACTTGGCCACCCATCTTGTTAACACCCATTCAACTCTGCCAAATTGTTATCACATGCCACCACCAGACCTGGAACAAAAATTCACTAAGTGACCAAACTGTTTACCAGGTTTTCATGAAACATTCTACTAGGGCAAGAAATTACATATCTGGTTTGAAAGTGATCTCAACAAAAACCTAGTCTATTTGATATTAAATGTCCGGCAATCAGGAAATAATGGGACGTACAGGAATTGAACGCAATTTTTTCGGGATTTGAAATGTGCGGGAAATGTACTTGAAATACTGTAGTTATTTTCTGCAGAAATTTCTTTATAACTCATAAAAAATTTGGATGGTACTTTAACAGCTGCATTTTTTAGTTATTTCTATAGACAAGTGTTTTTCGTGACGTGCAAAATCACGAATTTTTTTATTTGTGTTTAAAATCGCAAAATCCCATCATTCTGTGCTAAATTACAAAACGAAAATATATGTGCTGATTTTAATGTGTGGCGAAGTAAAAAAAATCTTTGATTCGAGATGTATATCATTTTGTAAAATGTTATGTAAATAAATTTAGCTCACAGTTTTAAAGTGTTAGGACTACGTGAATAACTCTGGAGGGTAATATAAACTAATTACCTGTTAAATTTTCAAGAAACTTGTGTGATTTAAGACTGTATACACTGCATGACTAATTTACATACAGTGTACAGTTTTATTATTATTTTAGTATTACTAGGCACACATTGTTGATATTTGAGAGCTGATTTTCGTTATGTACGATATATGTACCATATATGTAATAATAAATACATATTGTGCTGGTCCCTCATGTTTTACAAATTTCTTAAAACATCTATTCACATGCATTTCTGAATCGTTCACATGTTGCATTTGATGGTTCGGTCCATAAGTGGACTTTCAACAATTAAATCAATTTACACATTCGTGTAAAGGAAAGTATTTTAATTAAATATAAGACAAAAGTAATATATTGTACACATCTTCGTTACCTCTAAAATATTTGTTGACAGGCAAAAAAAATTATGGAATAGACATGAAAAATAGCAAGAATGTTATCAAAATCATACAATCCAAATTTAAATAATGAAAACACTTGTCTTTATTCATTATTTGTCATAAAAAGGTATGAAGTACGTAGGCTCTATATGTTTCCAAAGTTTATTATGAAGGACCATACTTGACAAATTAACATTATAAATGTAATATCATGAAAGTGCTTGGATAGCAAAAGTTAACATCGTCTCACGTTTAAAGTACTGAAACTGGAATTTCTCAGGGAATGTGGGAAATACACTTGAAATTAAGATACCACTTTTGCTGGACACCCTGAATAGGAAGGAATAAATTAAAAGTAACTAGAAATTTTTTAACCAGCCAAACAAATCATGTCTTTAAAATAGATTATCATAAAGTTCAGTTGATTTTGTTGCTTACAAATGTAATGATATAGGTAGTTAATAATGGTTAGAAATTTTATTTATCACCTAGTTTCTTTTTAAATCCTAATGTTGATGTCGAGTCTTTTTTCATTCTTTCAAATTATTGTTCTTAACGTTTCAGGAATTGACTAATCTTTTGCATTGACTAATCTTTTGCATTTATTATATTACACTATCTGTTAATTAAAAATTCTGCAATGACTTAACTTGACAGTCTTGTGTTACAAGTGTGGACACAGCACAAGTAGGGCATGCAATGTAAAAAGATAAACACCTCGAGAGATTTACAGTTTTCTTGGAAACCAACATGCAAAACCATAAAAGATCTCTCCTGGCCAACTTTGTCAATGAACATTTTGTCAGGGTGACGCAGTGTAAGGCATGCTTTAACGTGGCCAACAGGTTTTAGAAGAAACTAGCTTCTAACATTGCAATTTTTCTGGTCATTCTGTAATGAATTTAAGAAAATAATTAATACTATGTATGCCTGTTATGTCAAGATTAACATAGTCGGTGATGTTCTGCTGTTGCAGGCAGGTGGACCACTATGGGGAACACCCAACACCTCTGTATCTCTGTGAAGGGAAACTCCTTCACACTGGAGCCACAACCATCCTCGGCAACCTTCGATGGGAAAATGGTTTTTCCTCATCAACACGACTACTTTGCTTTGCAAACGTAGCATTATGCTCAAAATGGCTTTAAGAAGAAGCTGTGAAGCAGCTGGGTTTGGGGAGGGGGGGTTCTACAGATGACCTGTATTCAACATCTACAAAAGAAGTCTTCTTTCACAAGTACTTATGCTTACTTCAAGCACAACTGAAATTGAAATCACAAAAAAACTGAAGGAAGGAGTACTCAATTCAAAAAGAAACATTGAGAGAAAATATTACATTACAAACACCTGCTTTCTTGATGGCTTAAAAATCGCTCCCAAAGCTAGTGACTGTGGACCTGATGCTGACAGTCAGTCAACCTAGTGGCCAGAGGTTGAACTACGATGTGGCGAGACATTTAGATTACAGGTCAATCCATTTCAAATCACCTAAAATGAATAAAATTTGTTGCTCAACATTTTTAAATTGCCTGATATTTTAATGGTGAGTTCCCTATAGGTAGATAGTCACAAAACAACGTTTGGAAAAATTATTATGAGACATAATTTTTTTTGGCAGCCATTTTTAAATGGCATCTCAGCAAGTTTTTAAGATAACCATGGTTTGCGTAAAGTTGAATTGCCAAGCTATTTCAAAAGCTATCAGAATAATTAAAATAACCAGTGTGTTCAGCATGAAATGAACTTCAGAAATACATTTTCTTAAGTATTCTATCATGCAAGAGAGTCAGTCAAAATCTTTCTGTAAATACTCATAAAAATTTATGAAACGTTACTTTTTAAGACCATGAATTCTTATGAAGGAAGATAGACTCACTAATAATATGTTATTTCTGTGTTGAGTACTTACATAACTACCTGCAGCATAAGTTTTAGTAATGAGAATGCATTAATTTTTTTTCTAGAGCTTTTCAAAAATAGCTAAAACCACTTTAATGTCAATTTTCTCAGGTCAATATCTAAAAAGGGACTGAATAAAAACAAGTGAAAATTTTATAGAATGTTCTTCATACACATAGGAAGAGCTTACAAAAAAATTATGACTGAGACTCAACTACACTTAGAGAAAAACATCAGTGAATTCCAGTAAAAATGCTGCCCTTCTTCACGCTCATGCAGTGCCATGTTACGAACCAAGGGCTTGGAATTATTGTGACTGGCATTGGTCAAATAATGTTTAAACCATTACAAACAATAAATGATCAAATATTTAAACTTTTCAATAACAATGGGCAGTGATAACAATACGTAACTTGTAATTCTTTAAGTTAACTTATCAATATATTTGTTAAGCTCAAGCTCAGTATTTCAAGGAAACGAAAGAAAACTTGGAAGAAACCCACTGTTTAGTGATTGGTGATTTTGCAGAAAACTATACTTTTACGGTACAGGATGAAATTCAGAGTTTTCACTGGACTAATACACAAGCGACACTGCATCCATTTGTCATCTACTTTAACGAGAAGACAAGGTATGTTGCAAATCTGTTTGTGTAATTAGTGACCACCTTCATCACAATACCACGACTGTGTAACCATTCCAACATCTCCTCATTAGGGAAATTAAGAATATAATACATAATGTTGAAACAGTTATTTACTTTACCGATGGTGCAAGCAGCCAGCACAAAAATAAGAAAAACTTCATTACTGTCTGCCAACACAAAAATGATTTTGGTTTACTAGCAGAGTGGAATTTCTTTGCCTCATCAGATGGAAAAAATTCATGTGATAGGATAGTCGGAACAACAAAATGAGAAGTTACACGAGCTTCCCTTCAAAGACCTTACACAGAACACATCCTGACTTCACAAGATATGTTCAAATACTGTCAAAAGAATATTACTGGAGTTAAATATATATATGTTTCTTCAGCTGAAATTGAACAAATGGAAGCAAAACTGACTGAAAGATTTGAATGTTGTTTACCAGTGAAAGGAACAAGAAGCTATCACAGATATGTCCCCATAAGTGACAATCAAATCCAAAGGCTCAAACTTTGATGATCATCAAACTTCAATACCTTTTATAAACGTATCATCTTTTACAAATAATCAACTGGTTGTTTGTATATATAACGAGAAGTGGTGGCTTGGAAAAATTGAAGACAAAAGTGAAGATAAGATAACAATGATGTTTTGGTGCATTTCTTTCACCCTTCTGGACCAAAAACTGTCTTTCAACTTTCTAAAAATGACACTGCTTGGGTGCCTGCAAATAAAATAATTCGAAAAGTTACTCCATTGGAACTCACCACAGTGACTGGAAGAACACACAACATAACTTATAAACTATACAATGAAATATCGTGTTTGTTTAGCTCTGTAATGAAAATTGCATCTGGCAAGTAGTTAGAAGTGAAGTTTTGAATCTAAATATATATAGAGAAACATTATCGTGTGTGTATACTGTACGCAAGTGTAGAACAACAAATATATTGGTAAGTTAACTCAAAGAATTAAAAGTTACTTATTGTTATCACTGCCCATTGTTATTGAAAAGTTTAAATATTTGATCATTTATTGTTTGTAATGGTTTAAACATTATTTGACCAATGCCAGTCACAATAATTCTAAGCCCTTGGTTCGTAACATGGCACTGCACGAGCGTGTAGAAGGGCAGCATTTTTACTGGAATTCACCGCTGTATTTCTCTAAGTGTAGTTGAGTCTCGGTCATAATTTTTTTGTAAGCTCTTCCTATGTGTATGAAGAACATTCTATAAAATTTTCACTTGTTTTTATTCAGTCCCTTTTCAGATATTGACCTGAGAAAATTGACATTAAAGTGCTTTTAGCTATTTTTGAAAAGCTCTAGAAAAAAAATAACTGCATTCTCATGACTAAAACTTATGGTGCAGGTAGTTATGTAAGTACTCAACACAGAAATAACGTATTATTAGTGAGTCTATCTTCCTTCATAAGAATTCATGGTCTTAAAAAGTAACGTTTCATATAATTTTTATCAGTATTTACAGAAAGATTTTGACAGACTCTCTTGCATGATAGAATAATTAAGAAAATGTATTTCTGAAGTTCATTTAATGCTGAACACACTGGTTTTTGAATTATTCTGATAGCTTTTGAAATAGCTTGGCAATTCAACTTTATGCAAACCATGATTTTCTTAAAAATTTGCTCAAACACCATTTAAAAATGGCTGCCACAAAAAACTATGCCTCATAATATTTTTCCAAACGCTATTTTGTGACTGTCTACCTATAAATAAATTACGAAATTTAAAAATGTTGAGCAACATTGCCTGTGTGATTTGAAATGGATTGACCCTTACTACTGCTGTAAAGCAGCTTTCACACGATGCAATTTGCTCATTGCTCATCTCGTTGCATGCAGTGAGTTGTGCGATAATTGCACTGTAAATCTCTTCCCTCATTGCATGGTCCCATGCTACACAATGCAATTTACAATGCAATCGACAGCGCAATATAGATACAATCTGCTTCTTTCACGCCAAAGTGATTTGAGATGGCTAAGTGCAAGGCAATATGTGCTTTCCTGTTAATTGAAATGTTGCCTGACGAAGAAGAAAATTGCAAATTAAGAAAAAAGCGAAGAATGTGGACAAGAGTACAGATTGCAACGATGTTATTTGATGGTTTTGAGTGCAAGAACACTGAAATTTAAAGACTTTGTAATATTTGCCATTTATTGGTATTTGTGGCACTTGGGACCACACCACCCCTTTTTTTTCTCTGTTCGCCTAGTTGCAACCCTATTTAGATCTGCTATTCTCAGTTTACAAATGTTATGCTGTTTGAATTTCTTCTAAATGTATTTGTAAGACGGTACATTCACCAACAATAACACAACTTAGTCACCGGATTTTGTTTACATATCAGCACTACAAGCCTGTTCCAGACAGCCAATCACGTTGCTTTAACAAAGCAACTTGCGTAGTTTTGCACCAAAATATAGAGCACGTTCTATCCTCTGAGATTGCGTCGTCGCTTGCATTGCAAGTAAAATTCCGAGGATTTTGTGTCTGATCTGCAATGCAAGATGGCAAGACTGCATGGAAATTGAGTGTATATTGCGTCGTGTGAAACCTGCTTAAGTACTTACTTGATGTTTGAGGTCGCCTGGATTTCGTAGTACGCTAGCAGGATAGTTGCTTACATCTCAGTTCTGGACAGTAATTGTGGTGGAGCAATCATCAATCTAGTGTTGTAGCAGGAACTGTAATCCTTGTTGTTGGAGGCTGCATGTGATAAGACAAACGTTGCCACTAAGAGGAGTTCCAATACTGATATTTAGCCTTTTTTATGATGTATTATGGGACCAAACCTCCACAACAAGCTGGTGCACCCCAAACTACCACCGAGCCCTATTTCCAGGACAATAACCACATAGAGAGGTTCCCATCCTTTAAATAGCCCTCACTGCAGCACCTGTACAAAACATCTACCATAGCCTATCCTTCCACAGCAGGCTCACCAATCATACATACCCAATTCAAGGCAATTACAGCTGCTGGACAAATAACCTAATCTACTAACTACAGTGTGATGCGCAATAGTACATTGACCTCTACACAAACACACTAAGATAGAAGGTGAATGGCAGACACAAAACAAGTTTAAGCCAGTTCCAACCTAAACATTCAAGATAAACCAGTTACTGCACATGCAGCTCCCCTCTAATTCTTTTGTTGATGCCTGTTACAACACCAGAGTGGTTGAAAGCCTTACCACCTTCAGAAAATAGTGCAAAACTGAAGTGCTGGAAACTAGCCCATCAGTACAATACACATATTACAAAATCCAGACAACCACCAGGTCTCAACATCGAGTAACTTTCAAATTTCCTGCCACACACTAGCTCATCCCTCAGCTGCTAGGTGTGCTAGTTACCACCTGCCACATACAGCAGTGTGCAATCACTCTCTGCCCGAGGAAGCTGACCTGGCTAACAAAATGTTGCAACCTCACAAAATATTGTTTTGTTCATTCTCCCACCTGCAAGTACTGATTCTGTAAGTACTTGGGCATCTCTGTCTACATGTTTTAGTAATTAGTAGTATAGCAGCCGTTTCCCATCTTTTCTGTGAATACATTTTAATCTTATTACTGTTTCTTTATTAGACCCTTTAGCGATAGCAGCACAACTCGCAGCAAATTTTTTCTCTGTGGCAAACTCCTATTAAGAAAACCTGTTTTCTTTTACAAACTTGTAGTAGATTAATCTTACCAGCACTCGTATGTTGGCAGTAATAAGAACATATAAATAATCTACAACTACAGTACGTACAGTAACATTCCATGATGTCATGATGATAGATTAGACCTTCTTTTTGACCTTTACTTACCAGGAAATTACTTTTTGACATTTAATGACATGCCTAGTGATGGGTCGATTCCGATTCCAGAATCGATCAATTCCACCGGAATCAAAATCGAACCGAATCCCTGGATTTGGAATCTGTATGACTGATTCTTAAAAATATACATCCCTATGAACATATTTTAGTTTCACGGGTATTACTGATTGGCCAGAGTGATTTTGTGTACAAACGGCAAACTATTTGAGGTTTCTGACATTGTCAATTCTAATTTCATTGGTAAGCGTCAACTATAATATAAAAACTTGTTCGTCAATGATCGTTGTCACATTTGTTTAGACATTACGTTGCATTACATTCAGTATCAAAATAAATACTTATACACCATGCTGGACAGCTACTAACTCCTATATCCCAAAAAATAAAAACTACAAATCACGCATAATCGTCGCATCGCAATGTTTTGTTTACGTTTCTGGGCCAGAGATATTAACTACGTTCAAGTCTGAAGTACGACACTACCAGAACAAAATGGTTGCCGTAAGAATGGATTATAGTTGGTATCCAAATATTCCACTGGAATGAAAATAGAACATCATAGCGCTACTAGTTTCATAGTCCGCCGTCTTTATAGTGTTTGTCTCGTGCGTAGACTTTCCCAACTGAACGTAGCATATCTATGACGTCTCAAAATATAAATGAAGTTTGTAAACACTGCAACGGTAAAAACGGTAGCGAATATGTAATAAAAGTGTTCTGCCGTTAATTGTAAATCATTTTTTAATTCACAAATATTTTAAAATGTATGTCTGCAAAACAAAAAAAAAAAAATATATATATATATATATATAGAGAGAGAGAGAGAGATTTTTTAAAGTACGACTCGCAGAAGCGAAAAAAAAAAAAACTTGAAGAGAAGCGGAACTTGGAAAACTATTGTATTGATCAGTTTTACAATTACCAAAAGTTCCTATTTACCTGCAAATTTTTATTCTCAATATTTACTACGTAAGTACCGGTAAATTCTGCTGATCACAAAATGTGTTCCCACCAAATGCGCATATTCAATTACAGTATGCACAAAATTAGGTTGCCAAACAAAAGCAACCTAACCTCCAAGGTCTAGTAAGTTATATACTTTAGTCAAACTGCACAGATCTTGTTTTTCTAAACATATAAATAGGCCTATATGTGTGTTTTATGTATGTAACCTAGTTCATGTAATTGCATTTCTTTCAAAGAGACTATGAGGGTTTTATGTATAAGAAAATAAAATGAGATAAAAAACCTAAAAGAAAGCCTTAGAATCGGACTCTGAATCGAATCCCAATTTTAAGAATCGATGTTGGAATCTGAATCGGTGTATTTTAGGAATCGACCCAACACTAGACATGACCTATACAAACAGAAAGCTGCAAAATAAATTTTTATACATACATTTTCAACTGTATTAGTGTTATAAAGAACCCCACTTAGAACGCTGCTCTAGGGGTTTACTATGTTTCCTTGTGTTCAGTTTGTGTGTCTGTATAGCCAAATGAAAAAAATAAATAAATAAAAAAGCATTACAAAAGTTTTAGGAACCAAATGAAAGTAGCATTATAGCCAGGAAAATGCTATACATGGGAACATTATCAGAGGGTTCTACATCAGAAAGAGTACCTCCAGCATGACAAAGCATGGTGCTGCTATGGCATGTTATATTATACAATCTTGGCTACAAATTTGCAAGCTTCATTGCTATTAACTTATTAATATGTCACATACGTTGACAGTCTATGATATGGTCTAGAAATGACTACCAAAATACAGAATTCTTGAATACAACAAGTAGGAATTAGAAATTTTTAGAATTACAGGTCTGGACACTATGTACCAATACTATAGAGTTGACCCCTTTCTGACTGAAAGCGTCACTAGCAATGAAGTGTTGTTTTAACAGTGCAACATAGCAGTATACTACTACTGCTCCTAGCGGCTGCGACATGAACTTACTACTCTTAGTTCCATTTACACAATGTTAAACAATACCAGTGTGTCAGTGGTGCCACTCAGTCGTATGAGGGTCAATTTCCAAGTGTCTAGAACTTAGAGTAAATATAGGGTAGATGGAGTATCCTCTATACAGCTGCGTACGTAATTGTGTGTTCAACATGTGTCACGTGACTTTAGTGAAATATGCGCGGGAGATTTGAAATAACATTGAGAGAAAAGATAATAATTGCTTAGTAATCACAACCATGTTGGGTTATTTTGGTACCATATGAATATATGAACTAAGGAGTACATACTACCATATTATCGCATAGTATAAATGCGTAGAAATTTCAGAACGACAAATGTAAACAATGTCTGCCACGTTACTGTTTTCTTAACCCAGCTGTTTTTAGTAAAAAGTAAATATTAGCTACATACTTACTATAAGGTTTTTAACCGAGATCTTGGTGTCACCACATGGCTAAATATATATTCTGGAAGGTACGTCATGAGTTTCAAACAACACGATTGCATTTTAACGCTGAGAAAACAAATAAAAACACCAAACTCTCGAGACCATGTTGGACACACATTTGTGATGTCATGTTCCCTCTACTATATACCATATTTACGCGAATATAACACCCGCCCGTGTATAACACCCTCCCCAATCTTGACATTCATAAATTAAAAATATAAAATATTCGTGTATAACAGCTCCAGCAAAAAAGAACTCCTTTGTAGCCATTAACGTGGACCATTGAATATCAAAGAAAATAATAAAGTCATCTAAGTTAGTATTTTAAAGTAATATTTTTCTGAAAACATTTTCAGAAAGAAAGACGTGTCTTAGGGTACAAGTGGTGTATCTTCGCTAAATACTTTTCAGCAGTTGCGGCCGTTGCATACAAGCGTATTGCAGAGTGGAATATCTGCTGCGACGATATTCTTTGATCGGAACTCTGATGACATCGACGTGTTGTTTGTATGGCAGAAAGCTATGAAACAAGTGGCCGTAATAAAAAAGCGATGAAAGTACGGAATAGTTACATCGTAGCATTTGAATTACAAAACGTGTGATAGGCAGAAGAAAACTGTAAAAGAACTGTTTCAAGTTTACCGTCAGTGCACAATGCAAATGTGTGGCGAGAGAGAGTTGTGATTTTATCAACACAAAAGTAATTATGTAGGCAGTATAACTCATTGTTTTCCAATTTTTCTGTTCACTTTGGTTCTGTGAGTGCTCACTATCCAATTCCAATGGAGGATCTGAATAAATAAATATGTATTGCCTAAATAAGCTACTGAAGGGGAACATGGCAGCCGCCATATTTGATTACGACGTGAGTACCGGTTATGTTTGGGTTATGTACTGAATTTTGTTATTTAAAAAATATATTTTAATGGGATCGTTCAACGCGTTATTCATAAGTGTTCATTCTCTAGAGTTATTATAGTAGGCTATAACAACAATGTCTTAGATACAAAAATTTTTTATTCAAATTGTCTAGTGTATAACAGCCTCCTCATTTATTGACATTGGTTTTTAGTAAAAAATGGGGGTGTTATACACACGTAAATACGGTACTAACTCTATGGCCGTGGTCCTTGGTAAGATGAAAAAATCCTTGTCTTGCATTCAGGTAAATATTCAGGTAAATACAATAATATGTATTTAATTTCTCTTCTCATTCCAAGTAGTAAGAAAATCATTTTGTATTACTGTAATGAGAATTGTATACAAATGTAATGAGAATTGTATACAAATATGGTTTGTGCCACTGACAAGGTCCCACTTTAATGGGGGTTATATTAACAAGGTTCTACTGTATAATGATGTTATGGCAGAAGCACACAACTGCTAATAGAACTATGTATATAGTACTTTTAGGTAGTACAGTAAAAGAAAAAGGGGGGGAGGGGTGTTCAATTACACATGTGCAAAATTCTGTAACTCATTAAATAGGAAACTTTTTTTTAAATACCTACACAAATGCCTTAACTGGTTTTTACTATAGGTGATTCGGGATAAAGCGAGCACTCAAAAAAGCCCTGATTAATTTCTATTTTCTGCCAGTTTATATCTTTCCGCAGTATGTAAACGTAAACATTGCCACGTGCTTCAATTTACATAGGCTTGTACAATGTTTACATCTACATTACACTGGGCTGAAAATGTTACCAACAATATCTACTCATTAAATACACGGGTATTGAATAAAAGGTATAACCAATAGTAATCTTAGTTATAAATACCTGCGAGTTAGCGTCTTTTAATACTGGTTTCTGTGCATCGACTCTAATTCATACAACCCGCACTAATGCCGTTACGTATTTCGTAAATATGTACACATGAAAATCGAATTTATAACTCAAACCCGCCACACAAAAAACACGCCATAATGACACACGCAATTTAAGAATTCAAACATGTTCACACTGCCATGAACAACGACGCACTCAACAAAAAAAAACGTATTTTCTTAGTATATGAAACAAAAACAATTGCTGTTTCTAAATCAAGATACTCATGTTGGCGATCGTAACACATAACAACTTACATATTACCAATGAGGAAACAGTCACTTCTAATACTTTTGAATGTGTTTTATCAGAAACCCATATTTATTGCACATTGACAAACACCACAACACTCTCATCTTGTACCGTCCGGCGTCCGGTACCGTCATTGAACGCTTCCAAGCTAAGTGGCGAAAACCTAACTCTGATGCCACCTGTCGGTGAAATAATTAACTACGTCAGCGCGCGTAGCGCTAGACGCCTTTCGCTAACGACTGTTGAATTTGAACGGCCCGGATTACATCACTTTCTACTGGCGCCGTTTCAGTAAACTTATACAGGCAGTAAGTATGTCAATATTATCATAAATAAATTATTTTATAGTATATTAAATACGAAGAGGTCGATTCCATTTGATATTCTTTCAGTAATGTTGTATTTAAATATAAATTACACGGAACTACGTGCGATAATTCGCTGCCAACTGTATAAGCAGTAATGTAACTGTTGTCAATGTTGAATTATATGCAGCAACGGCTAGTGATTTTTTTCAAAGGTTAAATCTTTAGTGTT
>PNEQ01087675.1:0-16968 GCA_003012365.1 Medauroidea extradentata | reverse complement strand
ACATACAATATTCAAAGAAGACTTTGATGCACTATGTTAAAGCTTCTAATTTTCCATTTCACACTCACAGTTAAGAATTACATTTTTTTCCCCAGGTTCACAAAAAAAATCCTTGTATTGATTTTAAAATGTTATCTTAGCATAACCCTAAAGATAGCTTATTAAAAATATTAATTCAGTGGGCATCTTAATATGACAATATTTTATAATTACACCCAGAAAGCACGTGCACTATCTCTCATTGACTTTACTGTAAATAGTACCGCTGTTTTCCTGAACAATACTGAAGAACTGTGGCATGGAATGAATTAAGAAAAAAAAACACTGTAACTTTAATAACAGTGACATAAACAGATAAAATGTCATTAAAGGATGTAAGAAAAACCAACCAACCATGGAGAATATTTCTCAGTGCAGCAGCAACTGGAGAGTTTGGGTTCTCAGCCAGGAGGCTCTTGCCCTCGTCGCAACTACGGGCCAGGAGAGGGTCGAGGGGGCAGTGACCCAGGAATGGTACCCCTAGTTCTAAGCACATCTTCTGTGCTCCCCCTGTGTTGGCTGGGAAAATGGCAGACTGAGTCTGGAACAAAATGTAACAAACTTGAAGTCTGCAACTATTCATTCAACCACTTCTGCTAGAATTGCACACATATTTGGTATGCCCACTAGAGAACAAATATCATAAAACTGTCTCCTAGCCTTGTTGAAAATAATTTTTACTAGGTTTATTAGTTTTATCAAGACAAAACTACAATGTTCTTAGTCAATTATTTAATTGACCTAGTTTTTGTAATTTAATCTATCAGCTGAAGACATTAATTTTTTGTCTAAAAAACATTACACTGCATTGTAAAAGCTGTTTTTCGTGAAACGGAAAGGTAGATTTTTGACACCTTCTATCATGTAGTCTCAAAAATAATTATTACAAAATCAGTGGAAATGTAAGCGATCATAGACTTGCTTTCAAAAATTAAGAGGCAAAATTCTCATAATGACCTGAAACTCACTAGTATGATCAGAGAGAATAATTTTACTACTACAAAAAGTTACTAATTTTATGAGACTGTCATAAAATATGTTTACCTGTGTCTAAAAAATACCTTTCCCCCCCCCCCTCCCTCCAGAAAATAAATTTTGAAACCATAGGTGCAGCATACACTCCAGTTTACTATAGTTTTGCATAACTTGAGTACAATTTGACAGTTCTGAAAACACATTGAATGAAACTTCTGCAAAATTTCAAAACTAAATGCTCAGAGAACTGTCAAATTGCACTGAAGCTATGCAAAACGAGGAACAGTCGACCATAAATCCACATTATTACATTACTGTAACCTAAAACCTAATTTTTATTAATTTGGCCACACTCCCTCAAAAAATTGCTCCCCTTTGTTTTTAATTTAAATTTTATCATACCTATGCCACTTTTATGTGATGAAACATGGTACAGGGTCACTGCTTGAAGTTCCACCATGTTAATGCTCCACACAAAAAAGTGCACAAGTCTCGCCAATACGGCTTACTTTTTATTACCTACTGGGATTAAAAAAGCTTGACTTGAGAAATTCCCTTAGCAAGTTCGTTATTACTTGAGCCCTTACATTACCTTGCACTTAGGACAGACGAAGGTACTCATGTTCTCGACCACACCCAAGACACGAATGCCGACTTTACGGCAGAAATCAATTTCCTTGCGTACGTCGAGCAGTGCCACCTCCTGAGGGGTCGTGACCACGACTGCTCCTGTCAGTCCCGCCCCTTGCAGATACTGAGCTGCAGACAGGTGCTCGTCTGATGTGCCCGGGGGAGTGTCTATGAGGAGATAGTCCAGCTCGCCCCAGTCTACGTCACTCAGGAACTGCCGGATCATCCCTGCAAATGTATTGCAACATATTTTAACCACAGCTACCCGTTTTCGCAGTATGTGATTATTCTAAATCCAGCATAGATTTGTGTAAAAAAATTTTTTTTGCACCATTTCCATGTATTATCGGGAAGTTGATGGCCTCAGGGGGGACACCTGGGACTATTAGACGAGGGTGAGCCTACGGTGATTTGCCATTGCCTTCCGCAAGGATGGGGTGAAGCGACAAACACAACACCCAGTCCTGAACCCAGGGAGGTAGAATTAAGGTCCAGTCACAATTGTGCAGATGCGTCCGACTGATCTGTCTGAGCCGATGATGCAGACACGTTCGTCTGATCTGTCCAAGCCGATGATGCAGACGGCTAATGCAGAGCTGTCTGACCAGAGATGAGCAACTTTTATCTTTGGAGGTTGGACAGCATGGTCTGCACAATCTGCATGTGACGTCACGTGTACTTTGCACCAATCAGAAATGACATAAGCGAAAATAAATGCAAAATCACGGAAAAGTACTGGAGTTTGTAAACAAACAGTAATTTTGTGTAATGGCATTCAGTAAACATATTTCCTAGTATGCAGTTTCGCTCGAGTGTCTTTCGAGTTTAAATTTTCCGTTCAGTCACATTTACAATAGAAATTCCGTTGTTATAAAGTGAGGAAAAAAATTATCAATCTTTAAAAAAAAATTTTTAAATAGTACTAACATTCTTTAACCTAATTCCTTCAATGAAACCGTATTAAAGTGACCAAAACACATTTATTAATTATTAGACCAAAATAATTGCGTTAGAAAAATAAAAATTTACTGTCTACTGTGCTGCACTCTAACCTGTGGTGTTCGTATTATCTGTGTCATCCACGTCATTGTGCCTTGTTGCCGCTGAAAAATGGTCGGACAACTCAGTCAGACAGCATGATCAAACAGCTGAGACAGACACGTCTGCGCAATTGTGTCTGGGCCTTAATATTTCACCCCACTGGGAATTGAACTCACGACACTTGGCCCACTGGCCAGAAGACACCCTAATGATCGAGCCAAGCAGTTGGGCTTCAACAACTTATAAAATTATTAAATTTAATACAAGGTTCAAGGTTGTATTTTAAATAGTTTTTACGTGGAATATTCAATTCTCTAACTAATTATAAACATTCGAAAAAAAATTTGAAGATGAGGTTATTGTTCTACTAATAAAATTTATGGTACATCACACGGTTTTCTTCGGAATTCATCCACTAATGTTCGTAATACTTTGTTGAAATTGATACATATTAATTAAATAATTTTACAACTGTACTTATTTTGCATTTATTATTATTATTTTTGAAGGAACATTACATCAAAGTAACCAAAAGTTCCCAGGGAATGTTTCACTTTGCTCAGAACTGCATGACTCTGTTGAATTTTGAAGTACTTGTTCATTTTGTCCCATAGTCTAAGTGTTGTGTTCATTACTGAGAATTTGGAAATTAAATTAAATGAAGAATTTTGATGTGAAGCATTAGAGAGAAAAAATTTTGGAATTGAAGTAGTTTGCAGCCATGACAAGACCAAATGTACATACATGGGCAATACATACATGGTCAGGACCAGTCCCCATCCCAAACTTTTCAAAACACAGTTTATCCTTAGTAAAAATATTACACTTAACTTTTGATATGATAAACAAAATAAAATAGTTCAAACAGTTTTCACATCACAGGTCATTTATTTTTGAATGAAAAAAATTAAATAATATAGTACAGTATGTATAATTTACCACTACTGTACCACATACAAATTTTGAATATTGATCTACAGAAAGGTGCTTATTATAAACAGATTGGTCAACAGGAAAATCCAAATATTTGGAGCCACACTGCAGAAGTAGGATTTTGAGTTGTGATGCTCACAACTTTTGTTTTAGTGAAAATAATAGTATATTACAAGAAATTCCGTACAGAAGTAACTAAGGCGGCCGCCTACCCCACGCTTCAAGTGCATAGCAGTGTGTTCGTAAACAGGTTTATTCTGCGAAAATATTACACGTGTGTCCATTGTGCCAACATACAAAAATAAAACAAACTTCAGACAAGGTCGAAACCTCTTTGTCAAGATGCCAAACTCATTAAAAACACTTCAACATGTTTAAAAAAGACCTTTTCAGACTTCCGTACTTCAAAAAGTACTAACTGGATGTATGTGAAACTCAGATTGTGACCTACACTGAACTTAGTTGCAGACTCTCCGATAAAATTCTATGGTCACCACCTAATGTCCCATAGTAAAAACCGTTTGCGGGTACCTTGCACGCTAGTTCAGCACTTGGCTCGTTGAGGTGATGCAGGATTTGATGTGCATTTCAAGGTCGACCTTATTGCTCCGTCACTTTTGAGCCTATTGCGAGCGGGTAGGTGGCACCCTTAAGTATTAAAACTTCTGATTAAAAAGAAAATTACAATTTTTTTTTATATTTTTTTCTGTGCCCCATCTGCCAACCTAATTTGAAATTTTTAGGAACAGTAACATTAAGGAAACAGAACAGCAGCTAACAAAATAAACTTTTTAAAAGACAATAAATTTTTACCAGTGTCAAGTTGAAAAAACACTGCTTTAAAAATGGTGAATTTACATTGAAACAACCTCATCCAATCCATGAAATGTCAGAGACACACAGGCCAAGTGATTGTATTACTGTAAACTCTGCTCAGCGCAAAAACAAATTATAGTAAAAATTATATATAGCATCGAGAAAGAGAACATATGCATAACACTCACCATCTCATCCATAGGCGGTTCACTTTAATGTGAGCAACACTAGCTTTCAGTTGTATGTAAGTTTTCGTATTTAAAATAGTAAAAATAGAGACACACTGGCTTAGAGAAAGTTGTAGGCAGTGCTCAGTTTATTCTGAACAACCTATAGTGAAGTGATGTAAGGTGAGTGGGCTTTACATCTCGTCGACAGCAACACACAACTTGGTACAATGACGGGAGTTGGGAGTGGAGTCGGCCATGGCATTTGTCAAGAAACCATCCTAGCAATCGCTTGGAGCGATTTCGGGAAACCATGGAAAACCAAAATTAGGATGGCTACAGCCCCGGGGATTAAACCCAGCCCCCCCCTCCCCCGAATGCAAGTCCAGCATGTTAGAGTTAAGCCAGCTCGCTGGGTTGAGGTGGTGAGATGGGAACACTAGTAGCTAAGTAATTGAGAACATGACAGGAAGCTGATAAGACCTGCAAGAAATCATCCTAGCATTTGACTGAAAAGATTTTGGAAAGCCAAAATCAAGACTGTCTTTTCGGGAAGTGAACCCACATTTTCCATAAAAGAACTGAAACAATGATGACAGAAATAAAGAAGGCGACTAGTAACAACTAAATATCACTATCAATTGGAAATAAAAACACAAGTTTGGAAATAGAAAATTTCACTCCACAACATCACTTTTTTATTAAACAACTTTAGAGCCAGAAAATAAAATACATATTAACATTCAGATTGAATTAATTAATGTAATGAATAAAATTAATTACAACAATGGAAATACATAAAAATTTCTTAAAAGAAGCGTAATTTTTTATTTGGCAACATTACAGAGAACCAAATATTACTGTAAAAATGAAATGTACAGTTATCCCTTATCAGCCACAGCTTCTTTAACAATAATTTCAATAATGCATGGATTACTTTTTTAGACACTTTCCTAAAATGCAGTAAAATATTCAGAATTTTCACAGTTTTCCCTAGCCCACTTTTTGTTACTTGCCAAGCCCAGAGTTAACAAATGGTGTGTGGCAGGCGTGCAGAAGAAGGGTTGAGTTAGCTAGACATTTTAGGTCATATCCCCAAGTTGGCCTGATCACCACAGATTAATCAGATTGTTATCAAATACATTCAAGTAATAATCTCTGTTAATTTTTAGGATTTAAACAAACTTCACTTAGATTAATTTATAAATGCTTTGAGTTATTATTTTTCCCAACCTGACAAACTGAGTAACATCTACAAAAGCAATGACTTTACAGTATTTTGTTACCGCAATTTCAACCACTTTGAAACTTACAAATTACCAAACAGCTGTTGTGCTAGCATTGCCCAGTACAAATGTTAAAATGTGCAAATTTAGGTTTATATGGTAGTAATAGAGACATGTACAATTACAGCGGAGTAAAAATTTTATTTAAGTTAACCATGAAAATATTTACTGGGTGAGAAGTGTTGGATTCACGTTTTGTTGAAATTGTCGCAGAGCTACCTGTCCTGTCTTTATCATAATCTAACTTATCAAGACAAAATTTAGCACCAAGTTAATGTTTTGGTTCGTTTTCATGTTTAGACAATGGGTTTTAAGTGACCAAACACAGCACGTGCAAAAAATTATTTGCTGTCTTATTAAGTGCCAAGTATTAAGAAGTACCACGTTAAAAATGCTAGACAGTTATTTGGTTTACATTGTAAAATGTAATCATGTTACCAAATATGACTCAGAAGACAACAATGGGTAACTACAGCTTTTACGACTTTTGAAGTGTGAAATATGTCAAAGATAATGATCTGGTAACACTAGCAAAATTCAAAATAGTGCTTGTGATAATGAGTAATTTATAAATTTGGAGACTTACTTTCTCTTAGGCAATTATGAGTACCTAGGTGTTGCTGCAAGAAACTTAAGATGAAACCAATAATTTATTCTTTTTACTATTCTTAATTAAATAAATGTGACAGAAAACAAATATTAAAAACTGAATAACCTAACTTTTTTCTAGAAACTTGACTTTTCAAGGTCTATAAAAATTAACACAAACAATTAATATTTAAATTAATAGTTATTGCTTGCCTGAAAATTTAACACACCATAATAAGTGTACATGCTAGGTATTGGGACCTGACCATGCAGATGTCCAAGTGCTTATGTGCTTATTAATTGACAGTCATTACCTAACCTTATTTTCTCTTAAGAACTTGCATTCACCTACTGTGGTTCCCCAAACACATTGCATTTTTTCAACATCCCCTAAGGTTGATTAGGGATTACTGTATATTATCAATAAAAATTAACACAGAAAATGTTTACCGTTTTTCTTAGTGCCTCTCCAAATGATGGCATCATCAGGACTTCCAAGGAGGAAGCCAACAGACATCACACAAAGATTGTCTTCCACATACTAGAGGGACACACAAGTTCAGCAATACATGACACTCAAATCATCAATTTCTTAAAAGCAGACACTTAAAGTTATAAAGGTGTATTTACTTTAACATACAGTATTTTGTCCATGATATGTTCATATTTTCAAGACAGCTAACATTTGAACATATTTTCAACATATAATATGGCATACAAACCATTGCTTAGAATTTCATCATACTCTGGACACATACAGTAACTACAACTTTGTATAGCGACTTGAGGCTTGACTTTTATGTATTTTACTTGTACCATATTAAGTTTTTAAAAATGGCAGCCCTATGAACTTGTTTTTATCTCATGAAAAATCTGGGAACAATTTTCTAAAATTTCATCAAACTCTGTACACATTTAGTACTAAGTAAGGTAATTAAACTTTTATGACAGAAATATTGGCTGAACAAAATTGCATACCATGCGAGAAAACTGTCCAGTGCAACAAACCACGCAAACTTCCTACTGAATTGCCTCAACTTAGGCCTATCCCAGCAAGGCCTGACCTCAAAACCTCCCATCGCAACAATGCCACCTCAAGCCAGAGCCAAACACACAACCTTAACCAAAAAAAGCATTCTTTCATCTAACATTTCACCTTCCTAGCTTCCAATATCAAACTTTTGACTCTTACCAACTCACCACTTCTCTGTCAAGCCACACCATCATCCAAAAAACGGCACAGACAGCCTCACAACTATGTGAAGCCAAATTAAAAAAACTCAACAAACTCTGTAAAGAAGAACTGAATAATGGCCCTTTGCCAACTGGACTCCACCTGAAGAACCTGAAGAAACAGCCACCCCCACCACTCCTGATTGGCCAAAAACCATACCCTGCATCAGTCTTCAACTTGCCTACACCAGCACACACTACACCAACCCTGTCAAAACCCTTCCCTCACAAAACTGCCCCAGGAACACAGCCGACTGACCAGCCAAAACCTCCTTGTCTGACCATAACCTCACTGCTGCAGAAACTAGTATCCTAGAAAAAGGCCTTACATTTGCACCATCAAAAAAATTTGACCATTTTGCCACAGTAAAGGATGTCTTAAGTTACATACGGAACCATAGACTCAAGCATTTCTTCGACAATCTTCCCACATCCAGCAAATACAACAACCCTGTAGACCCAGCCCTGAAGAAGTTTGCACCCCCCTCCACCTGGGATCCTCCACCCCTTCCTCTTTCACACCCACTTGAGCAGTTCATCTCTTTCATTCCTGTCAACATTTCCAACCCGAACTTCGCCAGCTCCCTCCAGCACACAGATAACATAACCTACCAAGAAAGAAGAGCAATCAGAGATCTCCAGACCAACAGCAACATCCTAATCCTACCATCTGACAAGGAAGCACCACTGTTATCCTCAACAGATCAGACTACATCCAAGAAGCTAAGAATCAACTGAATGACACATCCACCTACAAACCTCTGCAGAAAGACCATACAGTCCAGTTCAACCAATCCATAAACCAGTTCTTAATATCCCAAGGCCCTCTCCAAGGTCTGTCAGATAAATCAATCAAACTGCTCACCCCAACAGACCCCACCACACCAGTCCTCTACCTCTCACCCAAAATCCATAAATCAACACGACCACCACCTGGACGCCCAACTGTGTCCAGTATCGGCAGTCCCACAGAGAGGATCTCTGCCCTGGTAGACACACACCTACAACCTTAGGTCCAACAGCTACCTATGTCAAAGACATTAACCACGCTCTAAAACGCCTCAGACTTCATACCGCAAGATGCCTACCTGGTCACCATACACGTCACATCTCTGTACACCAACATTCCCCATGCATCTGGTCTATCCGCCATAGAACATTATCTTAACCAAAGACCTTCGAACAGCAAACCATCTACGGCTTTTCTTGTGGAACTAGCCAGACTAACACTCAGCAACAACAGCTTCAGTTTCATAGACAAACACTACCTCCAGATCAAGGGCACTGCCATGGGTACCCACATGGCCCCCTCCCATGCCAACCTGTTCATGGGCAGACTAGAGGACAACTTCCTCAGTCACCAGCCCAACCCACCATACTGCTGGATGAGATACATTGACGACATCTTCATGATATGGACCTCAACAGAAGATCAGCTAACCCACTTCCTAAACAGCTTGAATACATATGGGAGATGCAAAGCAAAGTGGCTGACATCTGGTGGTGAACTGCTGAACCTTTGGAATGGTGATACCGACTGCAGACGCTATATTGTACACGTGCGTAGCGAAGCTATTTAATGTCTATAAATAAATACCAAGTGGCAAAAGTACTGTTCTTTGTTGTAAAAATAAAACAGTTTTATTAAATATATGTTTCTATTTGTATATAAAGAGCACTGTCGATAGGTAACAGTGTAAAAATATTGTTACGAGTGTTGACATTTTCACACAGCGCAACTTCTGCCAATCTAATTCTATTCATATTATAAACAGTACTCTCCAAACTAATTCTGTATTACCTAAGTGTATTTTATTTTCCAATTTCTGTATGTATTGTAGTAAACACGTTTCTTTTATTACAACTGGTTTATTTAGAACTAACGAGGTTAGGCCTAACCTCGTCCATTTACTGAATACTAAATTGTTGAAATGATTTAGTCGTAGACGTGTCTATTCATTTGTACGCGTTAAAATACAAACTTAGCATGCGTGTCTTATTAAAAATAATTTTCCGTTTTATGTTTATTTCTGAATAGTAGATTTTTCCTACAAAAAAAATGTTACAAAAAATTTTCGAAGCTACGTTTGCAGAATGTTTCGTAAATATCTAATAACATTAAAATTACAAGTTAATAATATCCCTTTTTATATAAAGTATTAGTGTACTTGCAATAACAATAATATTAATATATGTTGTAACAGCAGCATTAACTAACCTTCAAGCATTATGTAACCTATAAGCATTCTAAACGGACAGTTTTCGTGCGCACAAATTTTAATCAATTTTGTAATTTTCCAAAAAGATTACATTAAATTTTTTTCTTATAAATGTCATTTTCCGCATAACAAAATCGTTTACTGCTACACTCTCTCCATGCGGTTTTATTCCGTGTCGCTTCTAATGCACACTTTAATGAATAATATGGGATATATTTAACAATTTATTACATGTATTGTATTAAATAGTTCATCGTGTTCTATATTGGTTTTATATACATTAATTTAAGCCTAAATTTATCCACACAAGCCTTCAAAAATGAAAATAAACTTGCGTCTCCATTGCCACGCATACGAAAAATACGTTTCTATCACCATTCCGGCCGTCTGCAAGGCGCGACAGTGCTGCTCCTAGCGTTGCTTTGCATCTCCCATAGTCCACTTAACTTCACCTGGTCATTTTCCAAAACACATGCAGTTTTCCTAGATGTCGAGTTGGCACTTCACAATGGCATCATTCACACCTCAGTACACACAAAACCAACAAACAACATTCTGTAAAGTGCCTTGACCCACTACCCTATTGTATGGTGGATTTATTGAATTCTTTTTCACTTTCTTATTAATGTTTTTGTGTTAAATGGACCTCCCTACTAAGGTGTTGCCACGCCTCCAGGCTGCTCAGGTACCTCCGCAACTGTGTATGTGAGTGTTGCTGCCGCAGGCAGAGCAGAGACTTTTTATTATAAAGTAAACTTCAGTAAAGAGCCTGGTCATACAAAAGTAGAGCCTGGCTTACCTGAATATGGACTGATCATACTAGCAGTTTCTTTTTGGTTAATTTTATTCATGATTTAAACCTAGATGTTTTACTTAGTTTAGGCCTAATGAATTGTAATTTCTTTTATAATAATTCCATTTGTATTATAAATGAATATCTAACCGGTGAGCGCCAATATTTAAACAGTGACTTTCAGAAGTCTATTTTCATAAATGTATAGATGTTTGTACCTCACAAGTAATAGGGAAATTTTGGTTTATTTTAAATATTTTTTTTGTGTGTTTAAGAAGATTCAAAACATGCTGGTGCTGCCAAAGTGTAAATGTATCCATCCGCATGTACCGTTTTTTGTTTAATTCCTTTCAGTTTCTGTAAACCAGATTTCAAAATATTGTAAAATATAATAAGTTTTAATATGTATGGTTAATTTCACGTAAGTTAGTCTTACAGTAAGTGAAATATAATTAAGAGAGTTTCTAGCAGCGGGCGTATTCATCCGCGAACCTGGGGGGGCTAGCTCGTCGGCGGCCATTTTCCGCTCGCCCCAGTCTTTCCTGTGTCGTCCATGAGTGTAGGTCGGTGTTGTAGCGAGCGCAAAGGGCGCTTCGCTAGACTCTGCCGGCATGAGTGTTGGGTTTGATAAGAGATAAATAGCTGCGAGAATACGACTCGAAATCACTTACAGTATAACTGAGTTATTTGCAGTCACGAAGTTATAGATTAATCGCGGAACTTTGTAGCCCACGTGGTATGCAGTTGGCCAAACGCGGGAACTCTCTTAAAAATACCACTAGTGCAAAGGGTTTATTTCGCAAAATAGGACGGTGGCTCACCGGGAAGTCCCTTTTGTTCTGTAGCCGACCATGATATGTAACTGAACAAAATTTACGAAATATAATATTGTAGAAATTCAATTGTTGTTTCATCCACGAACTCTCGTAGCCCACAGTAAACCCTGAGATGAGAGCATGTTCTACCGCGAGTGATGCCGAGGCACTCGAGCGCGTGTTGATATTGAACAGCATAAATCTGTACCATCACAATTCAATACCTTCATTTCAACAGTTATCACCATACCATGCCAAAAAATCACTACCTTACAGCCTTGCCACCAGAGCCAATCGCATATGTTCAACTTGCAGTGACCTCAACAAACAGTGCCAACAAATAGCCAAAGCTTTCACAGACAGGGGCTACCCTGAACCCCTGGTTCAAAAACAAATCCAACGAGCTACCTCCAATACCAGCAACACTACCAAAGCCAAAAATACAGAAATCCCCCTGGTGGTACCATATCATGAAGGTCTAGGCAAACTCCGACCCATCCTCAACTCAGGCTACAAAAGCTTGTCCTCCTCACCATAAACCCAAAACCTTCTTTCCAAACCACCCAGGTTGGTTTTCAGACGACCACCCAACCTCCGCAACAAACTAGTACGTCCCAAACTCCCACCTTCTACAACTACCAACACTACTACCAATCTCAAAGATTCTCATCCCTGCAATAGCTCACGTTGTGGCACGTGTGCCATCCACCAGCCCTTTACATCATTCAAAAGCAGGCAAACCAACCACATCTACCCCATCCAAGGCAGGTACAATTGTGCTACCAAGAACTTGATCTACCAGCTGCAGTGTTCACACTGTGATGCTGAATATATTGGCCTCACCGCCAACACTTTGAGACAGAGAATGAATGGCCACAGAGCAGACACCAGGTAAGCCATAGCAGGTAAAGACACCAACCCACAGGATAAACCAATTGCTGCCCATGCAGTCTACTATAACAAGGACTTTGACTCGTGCTACAGCACTAGAGTGGGGAGGGCCCTGCCACCTACAAGCAATAGCTCTGAACTCAGACTATGGGAACTAGCTCATCAGTATATCACCAAATCCAGGCAACCACCAAGTCTCAATATAAGATAACATCCCCTGTCAGTCCGCTTCCCACAACCATTGCACTCGTATCTCATTAACCTCTACACATCCTCTTCTACTTGACGTTTTTGAATCTCCCGCCTCATATCAATTCAACCATTGGCCGCTAGGTGCATCAGCATCGGTAGCCACACCGCAGTCAGCCATGTCGCTTCACCAGAGGAAGCTGCTCTAAGCAGCAAAACGTCGCGATACACGCTTCTGCGATTATGTGTCGTCCTATTTTTGTGTGTATCCATCAAGTACTAAAACGTGCGAAACTTTTATGATGTTTGTCAACGCTGTGTTTAGTAATATACGTCCCTTAATTCCAAAGATATCATAAGTAACATGAATACATAAATTTTATATGTACATTTCAAGTACTACAGGACAGAATGTAAGCTAATTTAATGTTGATACAAAATTTGATTTAACAAGTTTTTACTGTTGTACATCAAAATTAAAATAAATTAATTAAAATATTATTCCAAAATTTTAAACCTATTTGATCAGTACTTACATTAAGGGGTAATTTTACCCATGTTGAGGGCAATAGGCAGATTAGTTATGCAGGTAACTTGCTTAATTTTAATGGTGGCTGTTCTGAACTGCCAATTTTGAAATTACACCCAGTTCGCCATGATGGGAGGCGAGCACACTAGCTTCTACATAACCATGGCCGTTGTGAATATGAAGCAGCAACTACGCAAGGGTGTCTGGTGATGTTATTAATGTAGTTTATCTTAACTTTCCATTTTGATAACATCAATTTTGTTTAATGAAGTAACTTACAAATACCACTTTTATTAATAACATTTAATTTTATCCTCACAAATTAAACACATTACACTCAAAATAGAGTTAAATAATTTCAAATCCCGTGTAATTTTTTATTTTTAAAAAGTTACATTTAGTAATTTTACTCACATACTAATTTCAACTTATAGCTGATTTCACATTGTGTGAATCTTCTGCATTACGTTATGTTTTCATATTTATTGCATCAATATTTGTTAATTTAAAATACTGGTTTTTACTAATTAATTGGCCATACTATGGGGCTGTTTTTCTAATGATGGGTGATCACTTATGTGACCCATTAATATTTTTTTACCTCGTGCAAACTAGAGGCATCTTTCATAACCAGACACAACTTTTGTGAAAGTGATTTTTTTAGCCCATAAAACTGTACTCTTAGCGACATGAAATGTGCTTTTAAATGTGACGTTACTAATAACCTTTGGTGTGTAAAAATTTCATTCCACATGGACCATTACTTTTTCAACCATCAGTAAATACTTAGCTCAGGGTAGAGTGCAGCTAAATTTTCTTTAAAAATTCATAACTTTTAGATGGTTGTGAATCGGATTATACAAGTTTGGTTTATTTGGTAGGTCTTGGGTCCCCTATATCACCTGCCTCTTTATTGGCGTCTACTCCCGGAACATCCTTATATACGCAGTATATGTTACTTGATCTAATTTTACAATCCTAAGAACATGCATAGCACAGTACAGTACATCACTTAGTTACAAAACCAGCTCACATACCGTCGGTATCTCTCGGTAAAACTACATACAAACTCTGTGGCACTGATTGCAAATAGTGTAGTCATTAAGAACCTACACAGCTTGGTACAAACATGTTTTAGTTGTATAAAATACAAATACAGTACGTAAATTTCATTTTATTTTGTTTCAGGATTGATGTTTCAATATGAATAAATTGCGTATAACTAAGCAGTACCGACAATTCGCTACCAACCATACACTGAGTGAACCCTAGTTAAAGTTGAATCATGCACAGTAACAGGAACTGATACAGTAGAACACTGTATACAATTTTCCTGGTCATAAGGCTTCTTATGTTTGGTCCCTAAACTGTTTCATAACAACAAATTACCCTCTTATAAGGAATTCCCTTTTGAGTCCCTACATAAACATTATAACAGGGTTCTACTTTTTTAAAATTATTATTAAGGATTGACTTTAATAGTACTTACTTTGTCCTGAACCACGTACGGTATACAGCTTTGCCATGATGGTATGACATAATGTTCGCCAAAATTATTTATTTCTATAACATCACTTTAACTTTTGATACAAAACAGCATTTAGTCAATATCTTGCTGCAGGTAAACACAGTTCACATTACAGTGGATTCTCTATCCATCATTTCTCATGGGACTGACAAAAAATTTAAATGCATAAGGTATTTCAAAGTATGTGGTCTTAAAATGCTGTAAAATAAATTAATGTTCCCCAGAGTGTGTTCAATGGATGCAGGTACTTCAATTCATTAGGTTCCAATACATAGAGAATCCACTGTACTAGGAAATTACTACTGCCATTACGACGACGTCCAGAAGCACGTACTGATGCTTACATTGTGTTAAAATAATTTTTCAAAATGGGTATTTCATTAAATTTAGAGTTTAAATAAAAATGCTTATACTTATGGCAAAACAAATGTATGGTATTTTCAAATGATCTGGTATAACAAGCTGCTTTTGTACAATAAAAAACTCAGCATTAAATATTCTCAAATGCTCAGAAAAAATGTTGCCATTTGAACAACCATAAGGCACAAAGAAGCATTTTTCAGAGCACAAAAATTAACTCTATAGGAAAGATTAGAAATACTCACCACAGGTGACCAACCAGACCCACTCTGATGAACCTACAAACACGAGAGAATCACAACATTAGCTTTACTGGCTGTATTTTAAAAAAATAATACACACATTATGAGTTATGCTAATCAATCTTAGCTTCGGTACATGTTACAACTCAAGCTGCTGACAGTCCTCTGGAAATAATTGCCATTACCCTATAGTGTCGTCATAGTTTTAAATTTATAACATATTTTAAAACTACAAATACAAAATTATCAACAAATACCAAGTTCTGAAGTATCTTGACAGAAAATGTACAGCTGCTAGTCAAGTACCTGGCAAACTACAGCAGATTATATGTGAACACCTAAAGAAATTGTAGTTGGAAGAAAGTGTCTGATAAGTTTAATTAATAGCACTAGTAGTCTGAAGGTCGTGGATTTTTGCCTCCTCTACTATCATCCTCACTCTATAGTCTGCTTTGTATGTCGCCTATTGTTGTTTGTAAAATGGATTCAGCTAAAAAAAGCAACAAGGTATCATTTCAAGTAAAAAAACTATGCTGAAAAAGTTGCTATCCAAAAAACATTACAGTGAATTATGTCACATGAACAATTGTCAAGTTCCTCTGAAATATGACACAACTAGCTGTCCCCTCGCAGCTCCGCCCACATGTACTTTTAATTACGTATTAATTGATGGTGTTACTATTTTCTCTGTATAACTTTAAAACAACTAATATAAACAACTTTATCCAGTCCACTTTGCTCAGCGTACTTTAATTGCAGAACCCCTTTGTTTTTAATTCATCTTTATTTCTCTACAAAATAGCTGCCCGGCTGCGGGTTTGCCCATGTGAAATTATGTAATGTAAACAGCAACTCTGGATAAAATATGTGATGAAGGCATTTAACATCTAGGGTAGGCCTACTCAATAACAGTGAACTATAAATTGTCTTAGCTCAGTGTAAAGAACGCGCACAATATGCTCGCATGATGTCATAGTAATACCAATCGCAAAGTCTTGTACGGGATACAAACTTTATGCAATACCTTAGTAAATGCTTAAAGGCATGCCGTGATAATTCTTTTGTATGTACAGGCTACAGTCCAAAGAGGTTTTATTTACGAGTAGGTTGGCAATAAGAAAACAACTGTTCAGTTATTTCTCCATGATCATTCTCTTTTTTCGGGAGGCTGTAACATTTTACTGCTTTTCACATTCTTAATTTTCGAATTTCATAAAATCCTGTATTTGATTTTCAGATGATTACACAAGCTTCATACTTATCAAAAAATCATCTCGATATTTTAACGGGTATAAACGGTACATGATTTTTTGAAAACACATATTTTTTAACATCTTTCAAGGGCGAATTTCAAAATATCCTGAAATTACTTTTTTTGATACTGTGATGTGTCCTTGCGTCTGCTGCGTGTTGCTGTGGTCTATTGTTATTGTAGTCACTGTAGTGGGCGTTGAGGTTATGTTTCGTGAAGTGCGCCGGATAGCTCAGTTGGATTAGTTTTTCTACACCATTAGCCAGGTTTTAACTTGAAGTGAGACACTCAAGATTTGTCAGTAGTTATATTTATTTATATAGGTGCATTACATTTCATAATATGCGGTACCGTTCAGTATAACAAAAATAAATAAAAATATTGCAATTTGCATTTAAATTCACTTTTCGACAGACGCTTAGCTACCATGATTCTTCCGCCC
>PNEQ01087674.1:0-31225 GCA_003012365.1 Medauroidea extradentata | reverse complement strand
AAAATGCAGTAACCTGACATAAATCTGACGAGAATCGATACAGACTAAACAGAAGGCATTTGTGTGCCTAAGTAGGATTGTTTGTAACCCTAGACATTTGGAATTCCCAGAAATACACGCACCCATCCTGTGGTAGCTGCTTGACCTGTCCGCCGCGCAGAACCTGGTACACTGCGACGCTCGGACTGCTCTAGTGATTCAACGAAATACGTTAACTTGTTCATTCACATACCAATATACAGCTGAAAGAATGGGCAACAAAATATACTTGGCATGTTTTTCACGTAGACGGTTAGTTTTGCAGATAATCGTTGTCGAATTTACACAACAGTGATACAATAATACATTCCTTCACTTTGTTGTATTACGGCGTAGTGTAAACTTAATATTTTTAGGTATTTTTTAAACATATTTACGTAGAACAGAGTTTCTAGATTATTTTGAACTATTTGTTTTAATTGTACGGTAAAAGTTACGTCTCATGGCAGCAGTTTAGTAGAACTCGGCACTAACGCGTCACTTACGACTTTGTTGCACGATTTCGATGTGACGCACACGGTTTTGAGCGGTAAAGTTTTGATATGTTATTAAGCATGCTTGACTCTATAAGTGTGCCAAAATTCAGCTTTGGACAAATTTTTTGGAGGTTTTGGTCGGAAATGGTCTTAGATTCCTGGGCTATATCTGCAACAGTGTGGCAGTAGGCTATTGCACGTACTGATAGCCAAGGGTTTCAACTACAGATGTGTCAATGTAGCCTTCCTCCGAGACTGAGCACTGAAGCTCTGAAAATTGCTCTTTCGTCCATTTTCGCTAGCTACGGATATTTTTACCTTCCCTGAAAAAAAAAAAAATCTTGTTTCCAGCACAGTTATTTGCGAAGATACGGGTATACTCGCAAACACTGATTTTTACAGACGGAAACCTTTCACGCTGGTCAATGTAACTGTGTTGCGTGTGGCTTTTATGAGTCATTTAAGTTCAGACAGGTCGCGCATTTGACTTGCATATGTATGACTGCATGGTTGCTTTGTGCCATAGCTATATTTGAGGTCAGTAAGCAGGGGCGCAGCGAGGGTGGAGGGTATCGGAATACATCCACCAGAACCTCACCCCCGACCGCTTAGAGATTCTGAGCAGTCAGTCATATTTACAGTACTGAAAGGTACTGAAATTAACTGCAATAATACCAAGCTAACAAATCTAATGATTATTTTATGTGTATAGGGATATGGATACAAGGTTGTCCAGAAACAACCGTATAAACACACTGAGCGAGTGCTGGACTAAACTGAGGACAAAAATGTTTGTGCCAAAAAGTTGTAAGATATTTTACGTGCGCAATGTAGCAACACTGCACGGAGAAAGTCCCCTCTTACGCTCCACGGCCAGGTGTTATTTTTATGTATGTTATGTCGAATAAACGTAGAATCGTGTTTGAACTGTTCGGGATTTTAACCTGCACCCATAATATGCAGGTCAGAATAGCAGTAGTAAGAAGTAAGATAAGCAAGATGTATGTGTAGAGCAAGAGGGGACTACCTACAATATGTTGCCACATTGTGCATGTATAATGTCATCGTTAGAGGCACGGGTATTTCGCGTATTCATCTGCAACAGCCTAGACAAAGAATAAACAAGGGTTATTCTGTGGCCTAGACTTCACAGTTCTATACGTGTACCGGCTGAAGCCGATTATCCACTGGCGTCTAACAGTACAAACGTGTAGCACGTGATACCCCACGACTTGTTTCCTTATTTATAACTGGCTTGCAGTCGTCAAATGTGTGTTAAAACCACTCTCGTCTAATCACAGAAGGAGTGAAGTATACGTTATTGACGTTCAACTTGACCAAGAATCAATACGCGAAATAGTCGTGCCTCTATAGTCATCGTATAATATTTTGCGACAAACTTTTTCGTCCGTAATTTAGCCCAGGATTAGAATGGTGTGCTTATTATGAGTTTGTTTCTGGACACACTATATACAGCACACTGCAACAAATACAATCTCCCATCCCCGATAATTTTTTTTTGGCTACACTCCTGTCAGTAAGTGTTTTCCGAATTACACTCATATCAGTTGCTTGCCGAAAAAGGCAGCGAGTGCAAGAGCACTACGAACCGACAAAAATTCAGAGGGCTTTGTATGGGCTGTTCACGGTTAACTCCGTTTAGTATAACTTGAACATTTCTGAGCGTATTTGCTCATCATGCGACCTGACCTGTTGGTCGAAATACCAGTCGACATTGTTGATATTTAAATGAACTTCAAGATATCTGTATTTCACTGTGTGAATGTCAAATTTTTCCTTTCATTTTTACAGACATTCTGTTATGTAAACAGCAAATCGTTCATGAAACTGCAGTATGTCGTGTCCCACAATAGTGCAGTTTCACAAAAAACTTTTTTTTAAAAACATTATTGGAGAAAAAGCATTCTGATATGAATCAAAATAAACTCAGATTTGTCCTTGGGGGAAAGGGGATATTACGTTTTTACTAAAAGTATAAAAATAGTCATTATGCCAGGTTACGTGAAACCGAATATGTTGCTACGAAATGGAATGTAGATATTTTTGGGGGAGCAGTCCTCGCGTATAAAGAAACAATGGCGCGCGCAGGTTTAGGTTAAAATAAAATAAATATACACGCATTCGAAGCCAAAAATGTGTGGTCCGGGGGTCCTCCGCCGGAAAAAATTTTGATTTTAAGATGCAAATGGTGCTGTTTAAGGAGTTTCCGAGCCAAAGCATTTACTATACTCTAAGAAATAAACATTTGTAAGATAAATTATGTCTTAAAAGTGAAAACTCAGCAAATCGCAGCGCAGTTGGGAGTGCAACTGCACGCCTTGCAACCCCTGTGCGCACGCCTATTGTTTCTGCACTACAGTTCACAGTACATGTGTGCAGTGCATAGTGCGCGGTCTGGATCATGTTGCTGTGGAATGTCGTCGTAGCTAATATTAGCTGCTACTTACCAGGCGAGTCTTATTTCACTACACAGTACGTATTGGCACCATGTAGCATTCCACAGTAACATCAGATCCAGTGCACGCACTGTGCAGTACATAAACTGTGCATTTTCCGACCTATGTATTTTGTAATTTTTTTTTCATCAGATGCGAGGATTCAGAATATTGACATGCAACATCCTATATTGTAAAGTGAGCACTTTAGAATCCCCGGTAATACTTTGTCTTTAGCAGTTTTGTGTTTTTCGAACTTTGTTCATCCAATAATTTTAGCAGTGTGTAAGTAACAAATAAATTATTCATATCTCACCTCACTGAGTTTAAACTCATATACACCGACATTTAATAACGCAGGTATATTTTATTTGGAAAAATTGACTTTAAAATGGCTCAGTATTTGTATTGGGCTTTACGTCTTGTTGACAGCGAAGTCATTGAAGACGGTCACTTACAACTTTACAGAAGTATAGAAACAGAGGACTCGGCCATAGCCTGTGTTAAGGAAGCATCACTGATTAAAAAAAAATTTATCGATAGAGAAATAATTGATGTTACCTATACTGTGTCGTATAATTTCAGTAAAATCTGACAGCTACAGGCAGGCAATTACTGTAACTGTTTCGTAATATGACAGTGCAATACAAAATTTCAATAAGGTTGTGAAATTCATACGTGAGGTTTATTTTAGAACTAAAAGTGTCAACTGATAGCTTAAAACAGCTGCAAGATTAAAATAGTCGTGTACTAGGAGTGTCAAATTTTACTGAACTTATGCGAAACAGATGCATTGATTTCACATTTAGACTCCATGGCCACATCTTGGTAGGCTTCAAGTGTTCCGCCTAGCTGGCGCATGAAGTCATTGGCAGAGGTTTGATAGAATACACGTAGAACGATATCTTAAAAACAACTCGTTTCCCAAGTTAATAAATTAGCGTCATTTCAAGATGCATTGTTTCTTCTAGTTTTCCAAAAAAGTTACACACGTTCAAATTTTTGAAGCAATCGAAGTTGTGCTATTGGAATAGAAATACGATTATAATTCGATGATTATTTCAGCGTAATTGTGTAACATAACGCAATCAGTTTATATAAGTTATTCTTTTATTTAACAAATAATTTACTACTGGCCTAGTTGCATCCTTGGTAAATACACGCCTGTATTAAAGCCCTATAGTAATTTTCTGTAACAAGAAAACAGACTAAAAGAGAAGCAGTTTTCATATGTTCTGTCTCTGATTAGTGCTGTCGTCCACTTTCTCTTCTACACTGGCACCCTCCAGTCAGTGTACGCCTCTTGGTTTCCACTCCTCCTGAGCGCCTTCTCATACGAGAATACGGCACCGATAATATTGTTTTTATCAAGGAACTACAGAGTTGAGTTTCGGCACGTTTATTATCAGGACATTAAAGTACAGGGTTGTCGCTTAGTCACGTTCGGAAAGACTACTCGCCTGTTGAACGCCCTGCGCGTCCGAAAGGCGACGTGGCAGGCGGCGAGTTAGCAAGTTGTGACGCCCCAGGTGGTCGCCACCCTAATTACAGTAATAACCATCACTTTCTCATAAATTACAAACACTGTCGTACGTCCATTCATTCTTCTCGCCGTCACGATGCCGATAAAACCACTGCCATAAAGCCAACATCACTGTAGATCTTATTACTGTTTTGTCTTTGTGGAGGTGGCAGGTACATTTGGACAAGCAAACTGCCTTCTCGGAACCCCTCTCCCAACTCCCACTCATGTAAGCCACCTAGCTGTCGGAGGAGAGCCAGCCTATATTATTTTAAGGCGCAAGTGTTAAATAACAAGAATATGAATGGAAGAAATTTTAGGATTAGGGGAAAACATTGTGACAATGTAATTGCAACTAACACGTTGACATAATAAATACGGCAATGGCAAGAAATATTGTCTTCGAGGGGCGGGGCTATCTTTCAGAAGCTATCTCCTGATTGGCCTAACCAAATCAAAGCATGCTGGGCAAGTGGCGGGGAATTCAGCGCCAAACAGGGAGACTAGCGTAGAAACTTTTTAACAACGGTGTCGGGACGCGAGAAACGACGGACCGGGATGATACCGCCGGGCGTCGGTTCAGTCGTCGAGACGCATCGAGACAGACGTTGTTGAGACGCGGAGGACCACGGGCCGGGGTACTAACCGCCAGACTTCGGTCGTTCGTCGAGGCGAATTTAAGACGTTTGTAGGACGCAAACGACGGGCCGGGGTGGTACCGCCGGACATGTTCTGTTTGAGCGTCGGGACGTCTACGAGTTTTGGGATTCAGACAGATTATTTATAAGTGTTGCAAAAACCGTCATAAGTCAGGGTGGCGGACCTTGACATCATAATCATCGATGTAGCTTATTCACTTATCGCTGAGACTTGACAGACATGTAATCAATAAGTACAGAACTTAGGTCGAGACGAAACAAATAGCGTAATACTTATCGGTCGTGCCAGGAGAGGACAGTAAGGACGTGGCCTCAATTCCACTGAAGCAACATTTAGGTAACATGTCGGCTGTGTGTAGTAAGCGGCCTGTCTGCGGCAAGGTATGATGCCGCATGCTGCATGTGTTGCCGTGTGTCGCTGCACTCCTTGTTGAAACGTGTAGCATGTCACAAACACAATTCCACTGAAACGACAGTTTCCTGGCCGATTCCCTTCAAGAAAGAGTCTTTACAGACGATTGCAGCTGCAACTTATAATATTGTGATTACGAATGTTCGCAGGAGGAAACTGCTCCGGTGGTGGAGGCTAGAATTATTTATTACACCACATGAGAGATCATACCAGAACTAATTTTCCTTTCACTGGTGATGCGCCGCTACCCTTTAAGTCGTTCGCTCTCTCGATGGAATGCTGGACGGAGGTTTTTAATCTTATTTTTTTAACGGACTTAAAAATAAAGGTGGCGGTTATCAATTAGATTGTATTTTTTTATGTTTGTTACCTCAGAACTCAGTCACTTGTAAACAGATCTGGATTTTTTTTGGAAAGGGGATATTTTCAAGTGCGTCCCATTTTCCTTTCATTGGCATTGGACCTTGGATTTTGAAGACACAAGGGAACTCACCAAAATCGAATAGGAAATGTATAGTGATTGAGATATTGGTAGGTTTACGACAATCCAGTACTAGGTAGGTACCTAACTATGGTCAAGGACTTTCTGGACCGACTTGGACTGCGAAGACCCAATGAAACTCCTTAACGACAAACTGTACGAAATTAGACTACTTACAATACAATAAATTAATTAGGACATTAATATACAATTATTGTTGTAAGATTTTAAAAAACTGTCAGTTTTAGGAAATTTCGTAAAATTTCTTAAAAGTTTGCCTGGCACAGACTCAAAAAATAATAATGGTATAGGCCGTTCACGATAAAGTGAGCTTTACATAACGTTTTCTTTCAATCGTTTTGCAGCCATCTTTACTATGTTTAATGTCAAATCTTCTAGGTAACTGAAAACCAGTGTAAATATTTCAACACTCTCAAAAGTTAACATATATTGGCCCAATAAAATATATTTTCAATTAATTACAAGTTCTGCTGAGTGCTCAGTTTATAGCGAACAACGTATATAGTACTGCCCTAATAAATTGATTGTATTCCAAGTAGTCTACAAGTAAAATAATTATTTTTTACTTTCTAGTGCTTTTTTTTTTTCGGAGTAGATTTTTTTGAAGTCAGTGCTATTTTTCGTTTTTTTTTTTTTTTTATTTTACTTTACTTTTTCAACACTACACGCGTATGAATTTGCAAACCGTTTGAATGTAACCATTTTAAGTTGTTTTTTTGTGCTTTCCTAAAGTTACATTTCATAGTTCAAGGGCATTACGATAGTCTTCTATAAACTGAACCGTATTTCATTGGACCATTCCGTCTTGTCGCCCAGAATTTGCCTCCCCGATCCACACACTGACGGATCGAGGACGACATTGTTCGACAGCAAGATTTTTGTGGCATGCGACAGTATTATCGGCTCGACAGGTGGCGACATGTCTCATGCGTCATTGTCGCATGCCACATGACGCAGCGTGTTGTCTCAGTTGAAATCAGAATGGCCTGTATGTGACTGCCGCATGCTACATGTTACCAAAATATTGCCTCAGTAGAATTGAGGCTAGACTAGACGGCGCGTTTCCATGCCCATCACGTTAAATACAACCAGGCGGGCGAGACCCTTACATTTTGATGAAGTTGATTGTGCGCGCGCGTGCGTGTGTTCGAGAGAGATTTTGGTCAGCGTTTTACATTTGTGTCTTTAGCGTCAGTGAGGGGCGACATGACTTGAGCGAGGAGTATCGCCGGAATGAAGGGCGGGGGAAACGAGAGTTCCCCGAGAAAATCCGCCGGCCAACACCATCGTCCGGCACGATTTCCGGGTCGAACCTGCCGAAATCGAACCCAGATCGCCTTGGCGTGTGTGTGTAGGGTGGGTCGAAAAGTCAGGTTTTCGAATATCAATTTCTAATAGGTCTCAAAAGTTGCGTATTTGCGTGCTTACTAATCAACGGAAAAATAACGAAAAAAATTATACATTATATCTTCAGTTCGCGCAAAGGCCCTAAAAGTTGGAGGAAAATTACAAAAAACATTAAATTTGACATTTATCCTCAATTATTTTGACTACGTGTTTTGGTTTCTAATAGCATATAAGTACTGCATTTTAGTTGTTTGACGATAGGAAAGTTATATTTAAACACCATGCGCAACATTTTCAGTTCGCGCAAAAAGGCCTTAAGTTAAATAATTTGGGCGAAATATTGGTGTTTCTAAAGATATTCAAACATACTCATTGAGGAATTTTAAATTATAAAGTGCTATCTTCCTTAATAATTAATTAGTGAGTGACTCAGTGTCAATAATAGCATAATTCTTTGTTCTTTGCCAATTTTACAATGGTTTTTTTTTATTAAATGACCAAGAATCCATTACGAGGAGGTGGCTAAAATTCGAGTTCCGCCCACGCCGAAACCAATCATCCAACCAATTAGGGCAAGCTAAATTACGTTGATTTAGCCAAAGATGTTTTCTCTAAATCATATTTGTGATCAAATTTGGGCATTGAGGATCTTGAGAGTAAAGTTGCTCTAATATAACCGTCTCTGTATTCTTGTCCGCAAACTTTCCCTGCAGACTATGTGCCAGGTTTGACGCATATTTCAACAGCTTGGGTATGGTTCGTATTTAAATAATTAAACTCAGGCAGAGTTTTGTACATAACTTACGAAATGGTATAGGTTGTCAGGCTTTCCATTAATGGAGGGGGAGACAGCTTATAGTACGTCCAATATATTATCTCCGTGTAGTTGGAAGCATCACATTTTAGTGCGAGAAGTCATAAAAGTTCTTACGATTTCGAGTTCTGGCTTTTAATACTCTTTTGTAACCAAACGCTCGTGTTTATTTTCTCTGAATCACAGAATCTATAATTCTTTTAATGTCGTCTGGGAAATATATTGTTTAAATAACCTTAAATATGTGTTTATGACCAAATCTGTTGCTCACTAAAGCTGTAGATGTTAATTTCAATCTCATTTGAGAGGTTGATGAACTAAAGACAGATTTTCGAGTACTTTTGTCAAAAGTGTCATTGTCCACTGCAACAGTATCTCGCAATAATCCTAGTTAATTTATCTCCTTTCTTTTCTTAACATTTCCTGTATCTTGTTGATCTGTACAGCCAATGTAAGCACTCCTGGTTGTTCGCTAGTTGATTATAAACTTTCTTTCAATTGGTGGAATAATTGTGTCCCACTTCACTTAGTTCAGATTTGATTGTCGTCACTTGTTTTTCGTAGTAATTTGCTATGCGTCGCCCTAGGGTACGTTGGCTCATAAGTGTGATGTCCATTTCAGATATGTCTAAGGGCTGTATTAATAGTCGCATCTCATATCATTACTTGAGAGTGTATCAGCTGATACACTCTTGAGAAGTATTTTGTGTCTTGAGAAATGTACGAATTAATAGACGTGTCTTGATACTTACTCTGTTGATATAATATCAAGAATCTATTCTCAACTGATAATCAATTTGAGATGTGTTCTTTTCGTGTAGTCCAGTGTACATTAATTTTCTCACACATTAACATACTTATGAATGTAATCTGTGCTTATTGTGTATATTTTTTTCATCGACGTCGCTCATTTTTAACCTATATCGTGTTTTTTTGGTTCACTGAATTAAAATGGAAAACAAGAAAAAACATTTTACCGAACTGGAGAAAAGTCTTCTCACATAAATATTGTTGGAATACAAAGATATAATTGAAAATAAAAAAAAACTGATGTGTCAAGTAAGTTAAAAAATGAAGCATGGAAAAAAGTTGCTTTTAAATTCAGCAATTCACAGCTCACCAATGAAAAGGTATTTATTATTATTGTATTAACTGCATTTTATTTCTCAAAACAAGCATTTGGAAATTTGGTTTTGTGAAATTGGTGGTGAAAATGAGATTATTCTATGCCTTTACATATTGCGTCTTAATTATATATTATAAAGTTGGTTAATTGTAAATTAAACAAAGTAATAACTGCTGTCACAACTTGTCAGCCTGCAACCAACATTGTTACCATTTGGTTTACGCCTAGATTTCGACAGTTCTCTTCCGAGTACATTTTCTCAGAAGTGAAACATTAAAATATTGCATCAGGAGTGCCGCAGGGAAGTGTGCTGGGACCTTTGTTATTCACAATAATGGTGAATGACATGGGACTCAGAATCTCTGGAAAAATAAGATTGTTTGCAGATGGCTGTGTATTGTATACAGAGGTGGGGAGTGGAAACAACTGCTGGCAGATATTGGTAGGTTGTGGTCATGGACAGAGGAAAACCAAATGAAGATTAATGTGCGTAAAACTAAGATAGTGAGGTTCACTAAAAAGAGAGTGGTGAGCAGAGATGTTTATAAATGGAATGGGCATGACATAAGGGAGGCCAGAGAATATAAATATCTTGGGGTCGTATTACAGGCTGATTTGAGGTGGACAAGACAGGTAGAAAGAGTAGTTAAAAAGGGAAGGAGGGCTTTGGGCCTGCTGGGAAGTGTTGAAGGGCGCCAGTAGAGAAGTGAAGGAAATGGCATATTGCACAATGGTTAGGCCAATGATGGAATTTGCAGCTGCAGAGTGGGACCCGTATGTGGAGGTGGAGGTACAAGAACTAGAGAAGGTGCAGAGGAGAGCAGCGAGATGGATGATGAATAAGCGGTGAAGTGGGACGTACTTTAGGATGGCTGTGTAGAGTATGGTGTAGAAAGACAGCAATGCTTGCCAACAGGTGGAATCCCAATTGCAAGCTAGTATTTTATTATTGTTGTTATTACTGTAATGCCTCCATATAAATACAGAAAAAACTTAAAAGTATTTTAAACTAGTCTACTCGAGAGCAACAATTTACATGTCCACAATGACATATGCAATTTTAAAGAAAAAATTTAAATAGTAGTCAATTGTCATGCATTCCTTATTTGAATAATACTGCAATTACATCCATATCACACAGCTCACCTGGTAGGACCCTGTCGCATAAAACCGCAGACACAACAACAGTTTTTGGACTGGAGATATTGGCAAACCACGATTTGTATGTTTCTGCAACGAATCCTCAATGTGCGGCAGTATGGAGTAAACAACAGCATCATCTTTTGAAAATCTATACCGCCTGACAAATTCGTGGTTAGCCCACCAATCAAAAGAATTCCTTGCATCTCGGACATAACGTTTCCTTAGTGTAAATATGGGCACATGACGATGGTAATATTCATAACGATTGTACAAATCAAAAAAGATCATCGTGCACCACACGAGGTAAATTCATTGTCACACTGTAACACATACACCAAAAATAATTAGGCCATACTTTAATAAATGTTAAACTACTTTTTACTAAATAAGTAATATACATGTAACATCGTATTTAACATCACCAAATTAGTATTTCTTACCATTCTAGTCCAAGTTTTTCTATTAGAAAAGGTTAATTTTATTGTCAGTTGATGCTACCAGAATGTTTGTTCTTTAAACAATGCAATTCGTATCTCAAGTAACCTTTCAAGTTAAACTTCGCTAATACAAGTTTATTCCCCGAGTTTTCTCTCAATTGATATAGGTTTCAGCGACTATTAATAAGCATGTCTCTCAATGCTCGACTATTAATACATAAAAACAAGTATCAAGACAAGATTCTCTGAAAGTGTTCTCTGCTGAGTAACTTAATAATGCGAGTCTCAATGCGAATCTCAAGACTTGATTACTAAACAGTCATCTTTACTCAAGGCTAGTTTCAAGTATTGAAACACGACTATTAATATGGACCTAATCCCGTAAAAATCTTTAAAAAGTCTTCTATTGTACGTAATGGAATCATAGAATGGATGAAATATTTCACAATATTTTCGTCGAACTGATCTTGTGTTGGCTTCTTTTTATCAGTTTTCGTTAATTTGCTTACTTTGGTTTTCGCAATATATGTGGTTTTGTCTTTCTCATTTTCGCTCTTTTTCTTGACGTATGTTTTGTACTCGATGCATTGTTCTCCATATTTTCTTTTCAAGTGGCTTAGAAAATTTGGTATACAATTGTTATACCCTTTAACTTTTGTCATCATATCTTCAGGGCATTTCATGCACAGAGCTGTGATTTTATTACCCGATGATTCTTCAGGCAAGTGCTTAAAATGTGTACCGTCAAGTACAAGAAGCCGCAATTGCCGCGATGACTCAGAGGCCGCGGTGTCTTCGGCAGTGCTGGTTGATGGTAAGGGCGATAAACGGTCATACGTCTCATTCTTGTCCGAAACACTCACACTAACAGATATATTACTGTCGTCCTCAATGTCATCCATCATTATACTTTACACTTGACGCAGGTCACACACATACACAATTTGTACAATATTGTTTGTTTCCGTTTTGGTACAGTGAAGTTTAACTGCTACCTTTTGACATTACCAAATTATAACTACTGCACATTCATCTAGGCCTACCTATGGCAAAAAATTAAATTTAGATACAATTTTTGTGGTGTAGAAAATAATGAAATCCATGTGTCGTAAATATGTGTGGGTGGGCGCCAGAATAAAAAAATGATAATTGATAATATTGCGTGAAGAAAATACAAGGAAATCAACATTTAACATTACGATAGAACAGCTGCATTTCTAGACAAAAAGGAAAACAGGCAATCATTTACGTAGTTTAATAAAATTAAAACAAAATTTACAATACTGTACTGTAGGCATGGTGGAGGTTTATAAGATGGCAAAAGAAAAGAAAATAAGCACTAAATTTCTCTACTCCTACATACTTCCTTACAATACTTTCTTACAAGAAAAGGGAAACTAAAACTTTTAATGTTCTTTTTGAGCAATCTTTAACTTAGAAGGCAGTTTTTTCTTTTACTTATGTCGAAATATTATATAGGCAGCATTTGTCAGTAGTATGAGACTCTTGGGCTTCTAGGTGATAAAAAAAAGAAACCAGACTGAAGAACAAAGTTAAAAAGCTCGCCAAGATATCTATGAAGCAGAAGCAAGGAAAAGTTATTCTTGCTTTGCATTTTTGGTTGTAGATACCATTTCCAACCTAGAAAGTAATAGGTTTAAAAAAAAACATATTCCTTTGTTCCAGCTTTCTAAAATGGTAACTCATCTCCTGTTGCATATAATTATGAGTTCAACAACCATTTTAACAGAACTCAAAGCTTCAGATTAGAGTAACTTGCATTCTTGAATTTCAAACCAAGAAAGATTTCTACCAAGTTATACTGATTCCAAATTTTCTTTGCTATACTAGCCATTTTTCCTTGACAACCAAATAACAAACTTCAAAACCAAAGAGAAATGTTTTACCAAGACTATAAGTAGAAGGATGACCTAACATTATTATTACAAATAGAAAATAAAAATGGATTTTACTAAATTTTTAAGCATTAATATATATATATATATATATATATATATATATATATACACATACATAATTCTTTAAATAATTTTAAATTATCTAAAATTGAATAAAAATATACATTACATTAAAATTTCTGGATGTAGTCATTACCAAAACTAATTAAATGATAACCTGTAATATATTTATATTACAGAAGCGAAGTAGTTTTACTTAGAATAGCAAGAGACATATACACGGCTACTTTGATTTGACGCTGCAGGTGACTGATGTTTGCACACATAGTGACTGATGGGGCACCCGTGGCGCAGGCAACTACGTGACGCTAGAGACACAGAGACATAAGTTACGTAGATGGCCTCCAACAATAGTTTCAATTGCTTTGGATAATACACAGAAACGGACGGAAAGTTTCGTGGCGAAATACGTGCGATAGTAAGAAAATGTCATGTATATTGTGTGCACAAGAAACATGTTTATTAATGGTTAGTTTTAATTGTTTCTTACAACAATTAAAACTATTAGTTGTATTGATTTAATTGTATCTTGCAACACATTTGAAATAAATTAATTGCGATATGCAACTAACGGATTATTTGCAGTTAGATTAATTGTGATTACATTAATTGCAATTACTTGTTCAACCGATTACTACGATGATTGAAATATTAATTGATTAATGCCCAACACTGGTTCTGGCGCAATCAGCACGAGTAGCGAATTAATTGTCGCCGTTATTTCGTCCCTTCCGCGACCAACCATACTCGCACACAGTAATGACTTGCGACTATCGTGTGGTATCTTATTTCGTGCATTGGCATACCGAAATCACAGTGTAGGGAGGGAGGGCGGGCCTAAGCTCCTCTCCATTCGAGATATTCGGAACTTTTTACATAAATGCTAGGGTCCGCGGTATTTTAAGGGCCAGTTCACACCGAAAAAAAAAAAAACAGCAATAATAATTACAAAATGTTAGTTACAAAAATGTTATCCAATAAATATTCAGCTATTGTACACTATAGTAATATCGATAGCAAATGTGCTATGAAATTGCTGAAAACAACATTGCTAGTAACATGTGTAATGTCCTTTGATCTAGGCCGCCCTAGAATGGGTCGGGAAAATGTTAACAATGTTGGTGACGTGTTTCTAAAATTCGTAACTTTTGTTAATCGCAAATGTTTTTCACTAAATATTAGTAACAAATGTTACTACAGGGCTTTGCAAATATTAACGAAGATAATTACAGAATGTTAGCAATAATGTTTAAAACACATTGCAAACAATTTTCAACAATTTTTTATAAAATTTGTTAGTAACTTTGTTGAAAACATGTGTTATCAGCAATGCCACTGCTGGTGTAAACTGACCTTCAGAGGGAGCTCATATTTTTCTCTGGGCTAACTCCTAGTTACGCTCATGATTTTCGAATTAGTGTGTTTGAGCTGGGACCTAGTTTCTTTACTTATAAGTGGTTCCGCCTCTGAAGTCTTCGGGTGTGTACCGTGAGTGTAAGGATTGCTTCCGATGCTACGTGGGTTTTTGAGGAAAGAGCTGAACTGTTGAAATACATTAATGCAATTTGAGGTGGGGTCTGTACCGTTTGGCAATTTTTTTGGGTTATTTTCCCGTTTCGCTGATGTGTAGGTCTAGACTTTATAGATTTGTTTCACGGGACAAGGCATCATTATACAACAATTTTCTTGGAAATAATAAACAAAATCGTGTTTTTAACGTGTATTTGATTTGTCAATGCTGGTATAATTCACAATACAGGATAATTAAATATAAGTGAAGTTTTTAGGGTTTTCCTCTCCCCCCTCTCTCCAATACTTTTTTTTCTTACCTACTGGATCCGACCTTGGCCTGAGGCAGAACTACTGATAATTATTAATATTTAGTGATGATATTGTCGAATACTTGAACTTTCGAAGTATAATTTAGTTCGATATGAGCGAAAAATACCTCTAAAATTTAGTAGTTTGTGTTATGAACGCGTGCATATTTTGACAGCTGGTGAATGTCCTTCCAATAGTTACATTACATGTTATTAGCGTTTTGCGTGAGCGAACGGTGGGGTGTATGTGAAAATGCTCGTGGAATATGCTGCAGGAATTTTAAACGTCAGTTGTTTGATGTGTAAGTTAGTTGAATAATGCAAGGCTCGTGTAAAGTGCCATTTGCCTGCGCCTGTTTTGTAAGTTTGGTGCAAGAGAAGTCCTCGACTGGCGCGTGGACGGCGTTGCAGCGTGTCACGCGTATTCTGTTTTACGCGAAACCGCTTAACTTATTCATATTTTGTTTACCTACGAAAATAACACACACTTGAAACTATGCTTCTTCTTTTTTTTTTTTTTTTTTTTTTTTTAATTCTGCACGCTTGTTTGAACCAAAGTGCAAAACGAGAGGCATGCGTTGGTATTTACTTAATAATATTCAAAAATAAAATGTCGTGTCACTGCTTAAAGTCCCGCATGAAAGAGACTACAACAAAAACCTTGTGCGCCAGAACGGTAAAAGAGTTGAGGTCATTCATCGATATGGTGCGTGCTATAGTTGTGCGTAACCAAAGCCATAACAAGACAAAAAAAATACAAGGGAACGTTATTTACGTAATACAGTAACATACCTAAATAAAGAAAACATTTTATAAATAATCCTTTGGACAGTGAAACCTGATTGGACAAGAAGTGAGTAAACATCTGACTTTTTTACGTCAGTTGTAACAAGACGTGTTTTAATGGTTGTGGCAGTGATAATGGGTATGGTTGTGTTTACGGTTATTTTGATTCGACGCCAATGCTGTTACGCCGAGCGGTTTACACGGGTGTTCATAAGCAGTTGAAATGTGCATCCTTCCAGACCGGGAATCATATTGGAAATGAGGAGCAAAACGCCCAAATCTAACGACTCGGACGCTTTCATGTAGAATATGCATAAACAACCTGCGTGTGTGCGTTTCGTATCCCGCGTTTCTAGCACTCACGTCGCATTTTAGGCGCTAGTCGCTATACTGGCGTGCTGTCTTCTCGCCGATAGCTCGCACAAGTCGTTCAGTTGTGACCCTATCCATATAATACTGTAAATTAAGGTGTATTTTATACGCATGTCATTTCTTTTATTATTCTGCGCCAAAATTCTCATAAATGAAAAATCCACTGCCTCGGGCAGGGTCACTTTTGTGAATGATAGAAGACTGGGTGAAGGTAGGGCCGGCGGCGGCTCGACTAGCGAGACATGCCTGTCACCCGTCCGGCTCGAGGAATGGATGAGGGGTGAGTGAGATGTGTGTGGAGCAGTGACGGAATGATGGAGGCTGGGTAAGGGGGGGGGGGACGAGAGGTACCCGTGAAACCCCGCTGGCCAACGGCAACGCATCCAAGTTTCCCACATGCGAAATATTCGGGACCGAGCCCGGATCGCCTAAGGTATACGTATAGGTAACTGCGGGTATACACACGTATAACGTTCTTTCAGTGCTATTCCTAAGCAGTCTTCACTCAACACATCGGCCTAAGCTGTGCACATCGCTCGACGGCTTGACAGGTGGTCTCATCAGCTGGCATGTTGTCAAAAGTCTCGTGTTAACGTGACTTTACAGCGTCTTTGTGCCTGCGCCTGAAATGTGTTGCAACAAGTAGCCTATAATACTTTTTTATTTTTGCGAAACCTACTTTACTTGTTACATTTCCATATCTATGAATATAATACACACACTTCCAAACACTGCCGCTATAAGATTAAGAATGCAGCACTCTTATTATAGACATGACTTCGGGTACCTCAAAATCGCTAAAAACTGCTTGATTGCAGCATCTGGGAAAATACTAATCCATCCTTAAGGGCGCTGCCTACCTGCGCTTTCAGTGCATGTCTCATGAGTTTCACATACATCGGGTTAGTACATTTTGAAGTATGGCAGTTTGAAAAGGCAGTTTTTAGCTATATTGGAGGGCTTAGGATAAGGGGTTTTGATTAGCAGGGTGTCTAACTATTTCATTCTGACCTTGTCCGAAGTATGTTTTCTTTTCGTGCGTTGGCACAGTGGGCGCATGTGGAATAGTTTCGCAAAAGAAACCTGTTTGCGAACACTGTAACAGATGTAAATGACGTGGTAGGCGGCGACGTTATCGCTAACCATTCTTCTATTCTCTGTGCAGATAACAAGATCACACATTTATGTTATAGAGGCTATATTCCTCACTTGCGCTCCCTTTACATTAATGCAGATGCAATATAAAACTGTACAACACAAACCTGTATTACAGACAAGACCTAAGCCCATCGCATGACACATAATGTAACTTCAGATGATAGGTATGCAAATTATCTGAATGGTTAAGATGTTTGGCTCAATGTGTTTTAAAGAATTTGTGTGGTGGTTTAATAAGAGAACTACTGAAGTTAAATTATGTAATGAATAGGTAACTGTTCTTTGTTGAAGGTGGGAACAAACATTGTACATAGAGGTCAGTGTGTCATATCTTAAATAAATAATTTTTGTTTGTGTTATAAAAAAAAACAAAATTAAGAAGTTGAAGAAAAAATTGTTACTTAATTGAAATGATCCATAGTTTAGAAAAGCTCTAAAGTTTCTCAATTTCTTCATGATGACAAAGGTATTATTTTTATCCACTTTCAAATACGTAAATCCACGAAGAGAGTTCTATAGATTCAGATTTGACAAGTAAAGTTGTTGTCCAACTGTAGGTCTTTAGTATTTGTTTTGGTATATTTTTGGGCTACAATTATACATGTTATTAACCCCCGATGCAAAAAGAGGGTTGTTATTAGTTTAATGTGTGTATCTTTGTGCCTGTGCCATCGAAGCTGCTAAACAGATGAACCAATTTTGATGTTTTTTTTTTCAAAGGTGACTTGATCGAGTGTGTTCTATGATCCAAGAATATCTGTTATGCTGTTTGAATGTCATCAGCTCTTTTCTAGTTGTTGAAGGAATGTGAGCTACTTCTTCTGTTCTGATCGATTCGAAACTTAGTATCCTGTGGTTTCAATGACATCAGAATAACATGTTTACCTTTACCTGATGCTGCAGCATCATCTAGAATCTGCAGGATTCCCAATTCCTCACCAACTTAACGTCGGGGGTTTTTAAATTTAAAATTTTTGTTTTTCTTGTCAAGTATGTGATTTTGTATAGCTCCTACAATCAAATGTTACATAGTGACTAGTCCTGCTGTTAATTAAAAATTTTATTCACTCTGTTGACACATCCTCATTTCTTATAAACACTTCACATTCAGTACCCTACCAGTATTTATTGCAAAAATTAAATAGAAGAAAACCATAAACATTTAAAAAAAACTCTGTTTTTGACTTTCACAATTTGGCTCTGCTTTGTTTGCTAGTGGATTTGGAGCAGTTGACAGCTGTCAAATTGACCGACTATCAGTGCGTGGAGGGTTCTTAGTTAAAATATAAATAAATAGAGTAACAAATCCCAAACGTACTGCATTCAACCACGTAGGTACTCCAAATATGTTGCAGCATGTTTATTTTATGAAACTGTTTTGTGTGCACCCACTGTACTAATTTACGAAAAGAAAACACTTTAGATGATTAGGAAAGTTACTATGCACGTTAGAAAATCTCAGTTATAAAGCCCTCGTACATAGCTAAAAAAAACCTTTTGGACTGATGTGCCTCAAAATGTACTAACCAAAGTAGCCAAAACACAGATTTAACACTGAATTTAATTTGGTTTTTTTAGATTTTCCACCAATACGGTCTGTTCTTTAAAGCCCCATTGTAAAAAAAAATGCAGATGGAAAGCTTGAGAATTAATACAGTAGTTAGCACGTGGCATTGTTAATTTGCTCCATAGCTTCCAAGTCTGCAGCAAACAAAACTGCTCCAGGAAAGTGTCACTTGTCCTTGAGACAAAGATTTTACACTTTAGTGGCAGTTGCTTCACATTCCTCAGTATCATATTTTCATTTGCAGTTCTTCTGTGACATAAAAATTAGCAGGTAGAATAAGACTGCTTAGTTCGGAAGTTAGTTTCATTAACGTAAATTTCCTTTTTGGAAGGGAACATCTGTGAAGACATTGTGTGTATTCTGTAAATACACAATTTTTGAAGTACCTAAGTGGATCACTTCTTTCAGAATTGATATCTACACATGCTGACCTGCAGAAATAAGTAATAAACTTCCAGCAAGGCAGAATCTCACTCAAATTGTTTGAAAATTCATACATAACTTCTGATAGTCTCAGTTATTGGATTTTAACAATGGCTTGCCTTTGTATTGCATATTTGAAAATTACAGTTTGGAACTTTTGTAGTCCTTGTGACGTATTCGATATCCAGGAGGTGAAGAGCTGTTAGTTCTTTTTTCCTTTCTCATCAATGCAACAAATATTTGTGTCAAGCTCAATATATAATAAATGGCTCACTTCATATTTTCTGAATTCGTCACCTTACCTAACACTTTGCAAGATTTTTACATATGTGTAACATTATGTACATCCTATGCAATGATAAGGGTGTCACTGACTTGTGTATTTTATGCTGTATGATCTCTATGCAAGTCACTCAACTAGCGAGCGGTGCTTTACTATTTTTAGTTTAGGGAGATGTGGACCATAAAATTTTATTTTAGTTGGGGTAGTGTGGTCTAAAGTCAGCGCATGTTTCTCTCTTTGTAAAGGAATGGTTTTGTGTTTTTTTTTTTTTTTTTGCAAACAAAAACCTTAAGCAATGGGGTATGCTCACAAACACATTCATTCTCAGTCTCATTCAGCATAGTTCAAAGATATTTTCTGTCTTTGTGTTTTTTTAAATACAGTTGGTATTTTCTCACATGGTGGTCTGAAAAAGTAATTTCCAGCCATTTTGAGAGGCCTGAAAATTGTGTTTCTAATAAGTGTGCTGACATTTACTGTGATGCAGTCTGAGATGTGTGTTTTTGTTTTGCATAGACTAAACGTATGTAATAAGCATTTATTAGTTTAATCAAAAAAGAAATGGTCGCATCTTACCTAGATGTATCAAAAGTGCGGCTAGGGAGGCCCCATCATGGTTTAACACTATTGGTTATTAAATATTAACTAAATTCATTTAACATGAATAAACCTCATGAAATAAAGCATATTACTTCAGTTTGATAGTTAAAATTTGCTGTGAAAAAAATTTTATAGCAGTAGAGTTCTGGTAATTGTGCTGTTTAAGAAAAAATTTTAAAATGTTTTTTGCATTAATGACAAAAGTTTTGTGCTGTTAGATGTTACTATTTTAGCAGAATGGTAAGTTACTAAAATACATTAGGCGTATCTGATTTGTTTTGTGTGTAGAGCATAATCTTCCCCAAATTTGTAAGAAATGTGCAACTTATTGCTGAGAAATTAAAAATAATTTTTGTAATGCATTGTGTAGCAGGGAGCATAAATTATTTCAGATTGTACTGTTATGATTCTGAGAGAGTGGTTGTATTTTGTTTGCAGGACATCACAACAGTGTTTGTGATGGGGAGTGCAGGAATGACGGAGGTGCTAGCTGCCACGGTACTGTTCCTTGTTTTCCTGTACCAAGTCAGTCATGTGTTTCGGTACTACGCCAAGTTCTTCATATTTACTTTGCTGTCTCTCGTCAGTGCCACCATATTTATCCCTCTCATGTTAATTCGTCCCCGGGACTACAGGAATGCGTTGTGAGTATTATGGTCATCCATTTGAGCTGTGTAATTGGAGTGTAGACCAGCACAGTGATCCAGGCAGTAGCTCAGTAGACAGTGGTACAGAAACTTTAGGTCTAAATAAATCTGGGTGGGTAGTTATGGTAGTCTTATTATCTTAGACCTATGTGACGTGAATAAAGAAACTTATGTTTCATTAGCAATATAATTATATATTAGTCAGGCACTTGTTTACTATTATGCCTATTATAGTCCAATTTTCTTTTAAATGTTACATTTAATTTTCTTCAGAACCATGAAAGCTCCACTCAGTAGATGGTTGTTCCAAGAAGTTAAAATGAAGTATGCAAAAGTCCAGAAAAAAATTATTATTTTTACTGGAATATTCTCGGTATTATTTCTCCATCCAACACTAGTGCTTTGCAACATTCTGTAAAATGTGGCACTTAATCTTCTCAAATGTACTCAGTCATGAAATGCGCAGCAAAAATTTATGATGGAGGGTGCCTCAGCAACCTACACCCTGGAGGCTTTGTATGTGCATGGAAGAAGTTAAATATAAAATGGTAAGGTAAAAAAATTAATTCCCCTGTGGGTTCCCGCCTCAGTAAGAATCACTTCTGTGGTTGAAAGAAGGCCGGGATTGTTGGGCTGGTTGCTTGTCTAGTGAGACATGCCTGTTGCCTGTCCAGTTGAACAGCTGTGTTTTGTCAGTGATGAGTTGGGAAATGTTTGTGTATTTGAGTGTGTCTTTACTCTGTCATAAACTAAAATCTGTATGTGAATGATTAGTAAATAATAAACTTCTGGAAATGTACTGAGCAGTCCAGAATCTTAAACATTAATCCCATTGAACACATCACATAAGGAATGTGTTTGGCTATTTATATTGAGAGTTTCCAAACGCCTAGTTGGCTGTCAGCAAGGTTAAAGCTGTACATGAGATCAAGGGCAGGTGCAAGCATATCTCATAATGCCAACTACTGGGCAGTACATTTAGGTTACAATTTTAGAATAGTTTAACCTGAGTCTGTATGCTATGCTTAGGTAATGAATATTATTTTCTAGCTAGTTATGTGACTTTCAGTGTACTAGTGAAAATTTGTATCGCATGTTAAGTTGACTAGGCAAGTAAGTTAGGTACTTGCACTATACTATAGTCAACTTGTAAATTTCCTGTGGTGGATTATCAACTTCACTTATTAACCATGGCATCCATAACTGCAATTTTGTTTTAAAATATACAGAATATCCACAAAAATGAAGATTAAGTTATATGCAAATCTTCAAAATTGGTTTCAGATTTATAATTTTTCACTGCAACTTCTCCAGACTATGTTCATTAGTGACAATCAGCATACTCAGCCCAGCAGTTATGCAAGAGCTCATGCTTGAAATATGTACTGATAGTTAACTCAATGAAATGAAAGCGCTTATAACAATTTTTAAATTATCATTGGGAATTAAATGGAATATGCTAACTGCAATTTTCACAATAAGAAATAAATTACCTACAGCAGTTAAAGAGTAGCAAACAAAATTAACTTTTAAAATTTTTTACTCCCTGTAAACTAAGTTTAAAAACATAGTTTTGAATCTTTTTATGTTGGTCATGCAGTTTTTAACCCTCATGTGTCTCAGTAAATTACTTTAAACAAATTATAAGCATGCAAAAAGAGGGGATGAAGAACGTAACATAAGTGTGTAATGGTATAAAATTTCCACGTTTAATGCATGGGAACAGTGAAGCTATGAGCCAGAGCACCACACTCAACAAGATGTATATTGCCTATATTCGCAGAGCAGCAAACTGATGTGCAAGGTTTCCCTTGTAGTCTAAAATTTTATTTTTGGATAGTGTGTAGTAAAAGTTGATGCATGCTTCTAGTTTTACATTTTTTGAATTCCGGTGGCATTTTTTGAATCACAGGGGTCTAAAGAAAGCAGTTTTTAGCTATTTTGAGAGACCTGAAAAGTATGTTTTTAACAATCTTGCTGAGTTTTTAAAATCATAATGTGTGTTCTTTTCGTAGGTAAACATAATAGGATAAAGTTAGGGGTTTTTGCGTAAAAAAATACGCATTACACGCTGCAACACCCTCCATGCGCCAGGTTAGGACTTCTCTTAAAAGATGTGCAACACACTGCAACTGGTAGATGTTGTGAATGTATAATAATGATTGAAATGGATGTTCAAGCAGTGTGCAATAGTACAATAGATATTTAAACTAATGTTATTTTAGGGACTGCTGGCGAGTTGATAGCAGTATTAATGTTGTTATACTAAATATGGAGTTTCTTAAAGAATGACCAACACATTTACACTCATTTATAAATATAATACATATTCATATTGGCATGTCAATCTGCGAATTACAATTTTAGTATAGACATTGCTAATGCAAAAGATAATAGTACGGCAAGTCCCACTAATCTAAAAAATCAGAATAATCCAAATTAATGTGAGGAGGAAAATTCAATTTACAATAACTACAAAACCAAATTTTAATAAAATTTTTACATTGTAATATTGCTATGAAAAAGTGTTTGTTTTACATATCATTAACAATATAGTACTACCGTACTCCATACGAATTGAACACAAAAATTCCTATGCTTTTTCGATTTCGGCACGTTTTCTGGTTGCTTGGGAGGATTTCGATTAATCTAAAAAACTGGGAATCTGAGAAACACTTGGTCACTATTAGTTCATATAAGGACACTACTGTGTCCAAATAAACTGATAATTGTGTTAATACTTTGAGTGTTACAGTATTAAAAGTTTTCAGTAACCATTGATGAGAATTGAACAGATTTCTTTCTCTTCATAGGTATCCTGCCTGGGGTGCAAGGCAGATTTCCAAACTGCTGGGAATACACTTTGAGATGCGGGGATTGGAGAATGCGGTCAAGGATACAGGCTGTGTAGTCGTAATCAATCACCAGAGTGCACTTGATTTGCTAGGCAAGTATTAAACAACTCTGTGTGTTCAGGAAGTTGTCCATATAGCCAGTAATTGGAAAGATTAGAAATTAATTTAATATTTAGGAATTTTTGAATACTGAATACAATATCATGTATGCAGATATAATGTTCCTAGTTGGCTGGGTAGACATATTAAAGAATTACTCAACTTTTCTTCTGGTGGAGAAACTCTTTTCATAGAAAAGTGTTCTTTTAAAAATATGAAACCTATCATACAGCAGAATTTCCTATAAAACCTTAAAAGAAATTGTTGCTTGTTACGGGAAAGTAACACTAGACTTGCTGCACTTGCTCTGCACCAAAAAATTCGTAGTATTATAATTGCACCAAAAACTGTTATCTCTTACACATTACATTAATAGTAACATCCCACAAATTAAATATTTTTCAGTTAAATAGTTTTCGTACAAGTGCAAGCAAAAGTAAAGACTCAACTATTTTTGCTACTTTCCCAAAGTAAAAATTATTCGTCAATAGAAACAAAATAATTTAGATTGAAATTAAGTGTATTGAGATACAGAATGACACACCTGTAACTTCACATAAAAATTGTTTGTATGTAAATATTCTTGAATGAACCTAAATAATTGCGTCTTTGAGTACCTGTATTTTTATGAAATATTTTTTAGCTGGGATAACAAAGGTTTCTGTAGCTTAGTAAATTTCTTTCTCTCTGAATTATTTCATTCATTTGAATAATTTTTACTGTGGGTAAATAGCAAAAATAGTCGTATCACTACTAATTTTGCATGCACATGTATGAAAACAATGGAAAAAAGAATTTATTTGTGGAAAATTGCTGTCATTGTGAAGTGTAAGAGCTGAGCAGTGTTTAGTACAATTATAAAATTATGAATTTTTTAGGTTGCTAATATCTGAGTGGAGATGGGAGCATGCTTTGAAATTTCCATGCTATATTAAATTCAGTGTTGCTAATTATCTGTGGAAACTGCCGTCGATGACTTTTTGTCTTGGTGCGGCACATGTCGCTTTAGGAACGTTCAGGCTGTTCTTTTGAGACCTTGTAATGAAGAGCAACTCTTTCTCTCTCTCTCTCTCTCTATCTATCTCTATCTCTCTCTATCTCTCTATCTCTCTATCTCTCTCTATCTCTCTCTATCTCTCTATCTCTCTCTATCTCTCTCTATCTCTCTCTACCTCTCTACCTCTCTACCTCTCTACCTCTCTATATATATATCTCTCTCTCTCTCTGTATATGTGTATTTTCATTAAAAAAAATCATGAAAACACTTGCTCCTAATTTTTTCTTCCCTACAATTTTATTCCTGTAGCAATATTTTCCTCATCTTAGTGCTAAAAAGTTTTTTTTTTGTCCAAAAGCTATATCATGAAAGGTGACAGAGCCCTATTTAATATAGTGTAACATGCTTGTCCAGGGCTCCCAAGTTGGGCATTTCCCTTACTGTAATGAAACCTTATTGCTATTGAGATTGTATTTTCTTTAACAGGAAAGTTACAAAAAATCTCAACTCTCTAGTGAGTGTGTTCAGTTAAAATGAGGCTAATTTCTGCCACTGTAGTAAATGTAATATTCATAAACATTACAGTTCAGAAATTATATTTGGTTAATCTCTATATACAGAACAGTGCACTAGCTTAATCAAACAACCACTCAATCAGCTGGACCCAGAAACAAAAAGTTGTGAAGGTTGGCTCACCTCAGGCTGTAGGAAAGTGCTTAAAAAGGGATTTTTCAAAACTTCTAAGCTGATGGAGTGAAGTGTGTTTTTGATGATTCAATGATAGAGTTTTAACCAGGCGGCCTGTTATTATTTTCATTCAGTGAGAAACGTATACAAATTTGTTAGACAATTGAGAATTTTTCGAAATTAACCATTAAGGTGTAAAAAGACGTGAAATGTGTATTTATTAAGTCATTAATAACTCTTGAATTTATCGAATTAGAGATGCCTTTTTTCTTCAGGATGATTACATTAATACCTTAATTTTTTTTCTAGTTCTTTGTAAAAGCGACCCCCTTGTAGTGTAGCGGAGTAAAATGTGTTTAATTTTCGATATAGTGTTAACCAAATGCATTATCGTGATTATTTTCACTTCAATTGGATACTTACACAAATTTATTTAATGTGATATGAGGATCTTTCAAAATTTGGCTGCAAAAGACATAAAATTTGTTTTACGTTAACCCTAGATATTTATCTTACAATTTGAAATACCAAAGTGTTGTTTGTTTCAGGAGGATTGTTTAAATATCTCAAATGTTGCAAACAGTTTTTCTACTGTATACAATTTAACTAATTACTGTGGGAAAAATGTAAGTTTGTTAACCATTAGGCAGACAGTAAAAAAAAAAAATATTACAATTGAGAAGTATTATATTTTGCTATTCTCTTGATTCTTAATGTGGTACAATATCTTTGTTCATGAAGCTGTGTATTTGTATTGGTTTTTTATTTAAAAAATGCAGCCAACCATGGCATAATGCACTACCTGATATTGTAAAAGTATTACATGTGGTCAAATCTGCGGACAGACTGTTACTCTGGAATTTTATGGCTGCAGCTAATTATTTTTTTTATTATTTTTAATTTGTGGTTACCATTGCTGTTCTGAAGTCTACCATCATAAAATACTCAAAGTTGGTATTATTCATGCAGTGCTTCCAAGTAACCAAAGCTTTCTCAGTACTGACATCAGTAAATTTTTGTAGATAAAACCTTAGACCATGTGAACTACATTATACTATAATAGTTTTTTTTCTCTGACAGTGTTGGCAGAGATTTGGCCTAAACTTGAAAGATGTACAGTCATCTCTAAGAAAGAAGTGTTGTATCTTGGTCCGTTTGGCTTGGCAAGTTGGCTATGGGGCACAATTTTCATCGATAGACTTAATGGTGAGAGAGCACAGACCACCATTAATAGCACAGCAGAGATTGTGCGTGCAAATAAAGTAAGTGAAGTAAAATTATTTTATGTACTTTCCATGCATAAGTGTGGTCCCTTGCTAGTTTGCACTTGGTTTAATTGACATGATCACTGCTGCAGCAGTGTTCAGAGTAGAATTAGTGGTTACAACAGATAGTACACACGTCACCATGCTTACAATGTTGCTGTGTCAGTCTGTGTGGAGTAAAAATGCATACTCGCTAGGTTATCGAGAGTTGACATGAGAAGTGTATAATTTGGTGCACCACAGATCACTTAATATTAACTAAAGTTAAGGACTTGTGTGTCATAATTTTTAGCTTTTCAAAAATATCTGTTAACAGAATAATGTATTTTGAAGTACTGTATGTGTAGCAAGCAGGAAGATGTTTTTAGCAATTTTAGAATTTTAGTACAATGAAAGAAGGGGACTTGGAGGATTACAAAATTGAGTTTTAAATTCATAACACCCTTTGTGTTCTAGAACATGCTGAAAGGAAGGTAGGTTTCATGTGATATCAGCAGTGAAAATTGAAAGTTGTAAGATGATAGGGTTCAGGCTGCATGTATTAAAAGACTACAGTATTAACATTCTATATTAGAGAGATTGTGTACATTTTGTCTTTTATAAGAATTTACTTTGAAAGGGGCAGACAGATTTGATCACACTTTGCTGTACTTGCAAATAATTTTATCATTCATCTGTACTGATAAAAGAATCTTGGACTGAGCTGCCCAGCAGTATCGGTTTTGTTTTTGTGCACCTGTTCACTAAATATTTTAGCTATTTTTTATCATTTCAAAAAAAAAATTACAAATGATTCCCCAATTCAAAAAGGGAAACCACTAAAAAAAATCACTGTTATATGTTAAATGTATTAGAAATTGTTGTTTTTGGCTGAAAAATGTGCTAACATCTTGTTGATCTTTTTTGTTATATTTAAGATGTTTAAACAGTTAGTAGTTAACCTTTGGTGAAATTATCACAATTACAATAAAATAAAATTTTAGCTCTCTTGGTTGACAGAGACAAGTGAATTTGTCGGCCTCTTTCCAACTGGGTAGAATATACTGCAACTTCTGTCTATATGTTGTTGTATCTAACTTAATAATGCCAAAAATATTATTTTTCGGTAAATAATAAATTTTCTCAACAATCGCAGTTGTCCTGATTTCCATAAACTTCTTAGTTCTAATCTTCTCGGATTAATTTTCATACCTATTGTAGACTATGTCCGAGACCGTGAGAGGCCCTACCAACCCCCTGTGGTAACCATCGCTTCACGCTTCTTCTAAATGTCCTTTGAGTGATGATTTGAGAGGAAAATATTGGAGTGGCTGAGAAGGGCTATAACCCCTTCTAAAAGGACAGTGATAAAATAATTTTAAAATTTTTACAAAACATGTTTACTCGTAGATATTTTACAGTTTTGTTGGAATATAATCTAGCAGCAGTTGGCTATTCTGTTTATAGGCCTAGTGTTGTTTTCCTTTTTTTTTAGTAGTTGTTGTATCATGGCGTACTTGTTGTGAAGCAAAATACACGCAGTAAATAGTTTTAACTAAAGTGGAAACGTTTTTATTAACGTGGCAAAAGTATGGTGAAGTTGCGTGTGCGTAAATCGCCGAGATAGACATGTTTCACATCATGGTTAAGTGCTAATCATCATGGCAGAAAAGTCCATTAAATTTATGGGGCCGTATATTTTAGGCCGGTTAAATATAGTTTTCTTCCATTTAAATATTTTTTGTTCCTCGTTATCTGTTTCTTCCTGAAGATGAACAACCAAAATTCTCATCGGGTTTTCGGCGGCTCAGCCATCAATAAATTGAAGGGCATGGACGACTACAACAATTGGAAATTTGCTACGAAGATGCTTTTAATGCGGGAGAAATTGTGGGATTACGCAACTGGTGCAGCCTATGGAAAGGAAAAATCTCCAAGTGAGGATAAAGACATGGAAGCATTATCCTTGATTTGTTTACATATTGAACCACATCTGTACCCATACGTCAGGAATGCGGAAAAAGCTAAGGATGCATGGAGTGAACTTTCCAAAGTGTTAGAAGACAAGGGATTGGAGCGGCACATTGGATTAATAGACCATCTTCTGGATCAAAGATTAGAAAATCACAGCAGCATGCAGGACTACATTACCGCTATTATGGGCATGGCCCAGAAACTGCAAGATACGGCCAAGGGGTTGGATGATGAATTAATTGCAGTTGTGATGCTTCGTGGACTCCCAGAGGAATTTAGGCCATTGAGGATGGCATTAGAAAATTCTAGCATCAGTGTTACATCAGAATTAGTGCGCATGAAACTCTTGCAGGAAGACCTCAGAAGAAGCAGTTCAGGTGCATGTGGGGATGCAGCCTTTGTATCCAAAATGAATAACAGTGCTGCAAGAAGTGCTAGGGGTAAAATCCGCAGTTATGGGTGTAACAAGTTCAGACACATAAAGCCAAATTGTCCAGACCGAGCTAACCTCACGAGAAGCGACATAAATGACAGTGCATCAACATCAAGATCACAGGTACCTATCCTTCTCACAGCTTTAGTGGTGACTACAACAGAAGATGCCTGGTATGTGGACTCTGATGCAACAGCCCACATGACTAACTGCAGATAATTGTTAAGTGACTTTAAACCAAGTGACAACATGGAGTTCTCAGTAGCAAATAATCAAAAGGTAAGGGTGGTTGGAGTTGGCAATGCAGCTATTAATGTGAAAAACACTGAAAAAATTGTGCGCGATACCATGTATGTACCAGACTTGTCAACCAACCTGTTATCTGTGTCGAAGATGGTGGAAAAGGGATTGGTATTAGTTTTCTCCAACAAAGGGTGTGAAGTATTTCGTAAAAATGACTGCAGAATTCAAGGAAACATCGAATTAAGTGCATCAAATATAGGAGGACTGTATAGGTTAAATGAGTGTGTCCCAGCCATTGCAACAATGTGCACTATGTCCAAAGTGGATGATGCATCCAAGGAAAATGGGCACATTGATAACAATGCAATGAGAACAACATGCAACACACATAATATGTGGCATCGTAGATTAGGTCACCTCAACAGAAAGGGCATGCAAGACCTGAAACTTGGGCTGGCAACTGGAATCATTTTCACTGACACAGAAGATAAGGTGTGTATACCTTGCATTGAAGGTAAACAATGCAGAAAAACATTCAATGGCTCTTTAGGTAGGAGAACTTCTAAAAAACTTGAAATAATACACAGCGACATCTGTGGACCAATGAGTGAACAGTCTTATGGTGGAGTTAGGTACATGCTGATCTTCGTCGATGACTTTTCAAGAAAAATATTTGCCTTTTTTCTGAAGCACAAAAGTGAAGTCAAAGATAGGTTCATTGAATTCAAGGCACAAGTAGAAAATGAAACTGGACTCGAAATTAAGGCGTTAAGATCTGATAATGGAAAAGAGTATGTAAACAGAAATCTAGTTCAGTACTTAAAAGAAAATGGGATCAAACATCAGACCTCCGTCCCGTACACCCCAGAGCAGAATGGCGTGGCTGAGCGAACAAACAGGTCCATATGTGAAAAGGCACTAAGCATGATGCAGGATGCCCGGTGCCCAAAGCAATTATAGGCAGAAGCATGTAACACAGCGGTGTACCGTAAGAACCGGTCACCACATGCCTCAGTAACTGGGGCCACCCCTGAAGAAATATGGACTGGCAAGAAAATAGACCTAAGTCATCTCCGAATATTTGGGTGTAAAGCCTAGATGCATGTTCCGAAGGTAAAGCGATCAAAATGGGACCTCAAAAGCAAGAAACTAATGTTTATTGGGTACTGTGAATCAACGAAAGTGTACCGTCTTCTGGACCTCGAAAGGCCATCGCAGTCAATAAAGGCAAGAAATGTCGAATTTTTAGAAGAATGCCTTTACTATGGAAGTAGGAATACAGAAGATGAACACCAAAATTGCAGTGATACATCTGTGAACACAGAATACAAAGGCAAACCCACTATAGAAAAGGATGACGCTGACGAACATGCTGCAGAAGGAGACGAGGTTGACGAACATGGAAACAAACCAGTTCTAAGTGATTTTGACAGTGATTTCTTAGGATGGGAGGGTCAAGATAATAGTGAAGATTTCCCCAACGTATCCGAACAATTGCAATACCAGCTTGAGCAGCCGGTGGAATCAAGATATCTTACAAGGGAAAGAAAGACAAAACTGTATCCCGATCATGTAATGTTAAGTGGAACGGAAAATATCGATGAACTCAAAACTGCAGAGGAGGCAATGAAAGGGAACCTCAGGGAGCAATGGAAGGGGGCAATGAATGACGAGTACAATTCTTTAATAAATTGAAAGCAGAGCTTGGGAGTTAGTGGACAGACCTGAAAACCAGAAGGTGATTGGCTGCAAATGGGTGTTCAAGGTCAAAAAGGAGTCGGATGGAAAAATGGATAGATTTAAGCACGCCTTGTGGCGAAGGGATATAACCAACAACACGGAGTGGACTATGAAGAAACATTTTCACCAGTCGTGAGACACGCTACAATTAGGATGTTGCTGGGACTAGCAGCACAATATGACCTCGAGATTAACCATCTGGACGTATCCACTGCATTCCTGAATGGGGAACTTGAGGAGGAAGTGTACATGTCACAACCCGAATATTTTGTCTCCCCAGGAAACAAAAATAAAGTCTGCCTTTTGAAGAAGGCGGTGTATGGACTCAAACAGGCAGCCAGAACTTGGAACAGAAAAATTCACGAAGTGCTACTTAACTTGGGTT
>PNEQ01087673.1:0-31226 GCA_003012365.1 Medauroidea extradentata | reverse complement strand
AATCGTTGAAACATATTCCAAAGTCTGTGTAAATATATGTTGAAAGAGTTAAACCGTTTAGAATGCTGCGTAAGAAGGCGGCAACCAGTGAAATCGAACGTAGCTCCGTCGCTAGCGTGCCGCGAGCAGAATTCAAGCCGGTTGCGGGTGGGTAGGCAGCCCACTTGCCAGTTCTGTGTTGAATCGAAACACACTGTACGTGGCATTGTAGCCTGCTTAGTCCTTATCCACAGTGCATTTTTTTCAATTCGGTATGTCAGTTGGTTAGTGTGTAGTCCTTAAAACGAAAACACGCAAAATTTTACTTTAACAAGCTATTACGTGAAAACTATGAGAGATAAAACAATTTCATAAGAGCCTAATTTTGTCACATTTTGTGTCTAAAATAAGAAAAAAAATATCTGGTACAAATGAAAAATAATAACATGGTGAAAATTGCGGTAGACCACGCCCCTGAAGAAGGTGAAGCCGTAGATAGAATTATGGAATAAATAACATATTTAGACCGTTCGGACACATTTAATTTATGAAGGTCTATATGTATTTGTAAATAGAAAACTCTCGACTAATGAAAAAAAAAAAAGTGTCTCAGAGAACTTCCTCTTTGCATGAGTTTTTATACGCCCGGAAATAAATCTGGTAAACGTCCAACGACTGAGTAGACCTAAATCAGATCACGTGATCGAAACTACCAAGTTCTACGTTTCCGTAAAGTACTCAAAGAGGCAATGTTTATCCCCTACTAGGTCCAGTCACGTGGTGTTCGTGTCGAGTCGGCATTACTTGGCGGCGTGCCGACCTGCAAGACTGCAGTTTCCTCTGTGACTCACAGCCGCTGCCTTGCCTTATCACTGCCAGGAAGGAGAAGAAGAACGAGTGATAGGAGAGGGGCGGGGGTTGTCGACACACGTCTTGCTGGCGCTGCGCTTTTGTCAGTCCGATCATCTCCGGTCTGCTGACCGCGATCACGCCCCCGCGCCGCAGCCACTGGTATTCTTAGGCGTGGTCTCACAGTCGCCCACTCTCTGCCCGACCAGCATTGCCAACCTAGTTGTTTCCCCAACATAATCCACCTGTTCTCAATGACTGGTAGGTTGATTATAGTAACCATTTGGTTGGGGATACTTACAAACGGATTTGTGGCAAAAATAATTTTGTACCTACTTGTTTCAGTGTAGTAAACATTTATCTCTTTTTCGCTGCGACATGCGACAGTAGTAGAATATACAACTATTACTTAGCTGCGACACGCGACTATAGTCGAATCTACAAATATTGCTTAGCTGCGATATGCGACTTAGTCGAATATACAAATATTGCTTAGCAGCGACCGAATTAAATGACTCTGTAAATATTAGGCACATGGTATTCTCGCTTGAAGTTAACAAAAAATTAATATTAAACATTTTTAAAAAAATTTTTACATTATCTTCGGCGTAATAAAAAATTTCCATCCCGCAGAAAAATAGTAAACACTACTTCATAATAGAGATACCGCGTGAAAAGTTCACTGCATGCTAGACTTTAGTGTAATGTATTTATTTCCGACACGTTTTTTTTTTCTTTTTGTTATTTGTGGGTCTCTAGTTGACTGGGCCAGTACTAATTCCAGGGGCGTCGTTTAGAAGGAGGGCAGGGGTGGGAAATTTCCCTACCGGAATATTGAATGAAAGGCGTATACAATTTTGTGTGTGCTTTGTTATTTAAGGAATACTTACATAAGCACGTAAAACTGAAGTTTTACTATTACAGTTTCTAATTTTCATAATAGCTAGAGATGAAGGTTTGTCGCGGGAAAACTTGACTATTTGCTGGGATTCAACGTACGTTCAGCTTATGAAAAGATACTGGCTTTCGCTTGTACGTAGAGCTGTTGCCCTATTTGACTAAGCCAATAAGAATACCGCTATTGTAATATTTTATTCTTATTACTGGTCTGCATCAGCTACATTGTCTCAGACGTATAACACTTAATCATGGTTTCTAACCGTTCAAGCTGATGATACATGTTTTATCCACGAATTAATGCCTTATTATTTATTATAAGTGCCCGGAAAAATTCGCGGCTTCATTCACTTGAAAGCTACCCTGGAGAATAAAAACCTTCTATGTCAAATTTTTTTAATTTCACAGGAAAGAGAAAAAAAACTGTTTATTTTGTAAGGAGCACATACACAGCTGTGATCTTGATATAACGTGTTTAGTTAAAAAATTTTATTTACTATGTTCACTATGTCAAACATACTTCGTCAAATTTTCCGTGCAGTAACATTAAAAAAAGTTAAAAATTGACACAGAAGGATTCCGTTCTTCACCATAGATATGTGTACTCGAGTAGACAGCAGTTGCTCATTAGCTGCTTGTTGTTAAAGTGATACAGATGTGTATTAATTACAATTCTATTATTGGCTCGGAGACTTCCGGGAGGTGTCAAATAAGTCAAAGGTCAACTGCGAAAGTGACACAACATACAGTTGATGGAATTCTTGCTTGTGCCCAAATGCAAACGCAAAATTTTCAGGTCCCTACTTAATAATTACTGGCTTGTAGTTTGCAAAGTTTATCAAAGCAGCTGTTGTCCAATCACAGAAGTGACGCGAGTACACGATCTTGGCGTTTAACAAGTATTACAATCGAGATTTTTAAATGTTTGTTGCAATGGGAGTTAACAATTAGAATTTATTGGTTTGTGGACATACGCCATTGCTCATGTTTTGTTGAACAAACTTGTGCTGAAAGACAGAGTGACAAAATACAAAAAACGCACAAAAAACACAGAAAACGTAAGAAAAAACAATCCCAGAGGAACTTCGTCAGTGTTTTTATTTTATTTGGGATTGTTTTTTCTTACGTTTTCTGTGTTTTTGTGTGTTTTTTTTATTTTGTCACTTTTTTCTTTCAATACAAGTTTGCTCAACAAAACATGAGCAATGGTGTTTGTCCACAAACCAATAAAATTATAATAAGATACGCGAAATACTCGTAGTTAGTAACTCTGGAATCAGGGTCCGATACGCCTGGGGTACCCTCCCCTTACGATATGTTATATTACACCGCCTAAAGTGATATATTCATCGTGTAGCGTGAAGAAAGTATCCTCTACCCCTTAGTGTTGTCACAACTCTCGCCAGACTGCTTATGGTCGAGATACATGACATGACTGAGCGCTTTCCCTCCTCGGCCACAGGCAGTGTTGCCAGGTCCTCTACGACGAAATATTATTTTTAGAACTTAAAATTATCGTTCTTAGAGAAAAAATTATGGTACAGTGTTAGCGTTTGTAAAATATTGATTACAACACTTACTTCAACTGTTCACAAACTAACGATATGTTAAATGTAATTGTAAAAATAGTAGATAGTATAATAGGTGGAATTAGATACATATGAAGCCAAATTGAATAATCACTGATATTATCTTTTTGAAGGATATTTGTACAGTCTCCGATATTACTTTGCTGCAGAAACATTGCGGCGTATAACTAAGCCAGGGGGGAAAACAAGAAGAAAAGTCTTTTTCCTTTTCCTGTCTAACGAATTGGCAAACACTTTCGGTTTTTCGTACTGTACTTGAAATTATGGTACAATTATCCTTTATCGGTAAGTAGGTATCGTCCATGGCACAAATGATTAAAATAAAGTACAAAACGATAATTATGGTACGACCTGGCAACGTTGGAGGGGCGTGCGACTCACGACCTTATGGTTTATGCTGTGTGCGGGTAAATGTTGGTGGGAGGGGGAGTGCTTTCTCCGCCCACGATCTTGTAAGCTGCGACCGCACCGGAGCATGATGCACGGAGCCAAGTCGTCTCGCCCACGCGAACCACTTTCCCTGCCCGAGAACCTCGAGACACGGCCAGCGCGCGTCAACGAGTACCAAAACTGGGTTTCAAGTAATTAACACACGGGAGGCCGCCTAGCCGAAGGAGGAGGGGGGTGAAGGGACACGCCCCCACCCAAATTATTTTTTAAAGTGAGATTGCCTCCTGCCCCCAAAGAAAGTAATCAACAAATATCTAATAAAAATATTAATATTCCTACCAGAGGTATATTCAAAGTTCATGTACGTATACTGCTTAAACAGTTCGTATTTTCACCTCAAAATCAAAATTAGACCGGGAGAGGGCCACTAACCCCCTCCCCTAGATAACTGATGATCGGCATATCAGTCAATAGACATAAATGCCACCCTCCCCCCAAAGATTAACTGACACGCACGCCAAGCTGAGTTGGAATTACTGTTTTTTGTATTGCTTGGTTGTTTAGAAACACAAATGTAAAGTATATCGCTATCGCGCTCCAGTATAAATACATTACCTAGGTAAAAAAAAACTCGTAACTTAACGCCTGACAAGTATTAATGACGAGATTATTAGGGGCATGAACTTTTCGAGAATATAATTTTGCACCAGTTTGTTTTCAATGCCTTACGTGCACACCGGCAGCTGTGCTTCATGGTTATTGGCAGCACGTGTTTGCAAAGCGGCGTCTCGCATTTCGCACTGCCAATCACAATAAGGTTACTGCAACACCACACTTCTGTGATTTGTGGATAATATCCCAAGATACGTGAGAGGTACATTATCCAGTCACTAAGAAGCAAAACTGCAGATGTGCACGCAGACATTGAAACCAACTGGGGCAAAATTATTTTCGCGAAAAGTTCCGTGGCTCTAGCAATTATAGGGGGTTCGGGATAAAGTGAGCACTTTTGAAATCTTGGTTATTATTTTTCTTTTCAAATTGTTTATAGTTTCCTGCCAATTTTCAGTGTAAACAAGCAACCTACGTATTAGTCAAAGTGTATGGATTCTGCCACACTGAAAAGTCATTCTCTGAGTCGCCATAAGTAGTACTTTTCAACCCCCGACGCAAAAAGAGGGTGTTAGTTAGACGTGTCTGTGTGTGTATCTGTCTGAGGCATCGTAGCTCCTAAGCGAATCGACCAATTTTGATGCGGGTTTTTTTTTTTTTTTGTTTGAAAGCTGACGTGATCGAGATGGTTCCTAGCTGTGGTTCAAGGAAATCTGTTCAGCCGTTTAAATATAAAATAATTCCTATTATCATCTAACCTAAACAATTTTTTGTTTGATATCAATGCCCACCAATAACTTTTAAACTAACAAAATATTAAAGAAAACAAAAGGAGTACAAATAGTAAATAAATTCATATTGAAACTCAAAACGTGCGTTGTTGCGCTACTAAAATCTTTAATAATACTTAGTGTATACGAGTAATTTAAAAATAATTACATAAAAGTAAAATTAAAATTTTTAAGTAACCCCCGACATAAAAAAAACTCTGTGTTCTTAATACAGGTTCACATCATATGCACAGTGCAGCACAGCAATGGACTGTATTATGATTCTTTCTTGTAAAGGGTGCATTAGTGAGATGCGAGTGCCCTAGCTACTGTGCCAATCATCCCCCATCCCCTTTCCTGGTTCACAAGAAGTAAACGAAGTTAAATGGTGCAATTTTCTTAGCTAGCACAACTCACAAGAAAGAAATTCGCTCTTAAACATCGAAATAAAAATTGTATTTTGGCAAAATATCGAGAGAAAGGAAAAAAGGTAGGGGGAATTTGGAGTTAAATTATAATTCTGAGCACAATGATTAGTGACGCGTACAGAGATATTCAAACCATCAAGAAGCCCTGTTTAAAACTATCCCTATATGAAAATAAAGGGAGGTCGCCGTCTCATTAACAAGAATTATAACTCGTGGCGTTGGGTTTGGCGAAAATTTCGTGTTGCACTTCTGAGCAGTCTATTCTAAGTAAAATACATGGGACTCTTGTTGCAAACACTAACGACATAGTTACTAAATGCTGACCAAAATCACCTCATTCTTCACTCGGTCGTATCGGATTGTAAAATAATCCCAAGACGTGTTCGGTCGACGGACGGGTCGACGTCGCGCGGGTTGCCTTGACCTAGGCTGACGTCGTGTGGTGACCGGGTGCAGACTGGTCTACCCCTCCCTCTCCAGTCTCCCCTCCACCAACAAGAGTGTCAGTCCGGCGGCGGGAACATAACGGCGTCCTAGCGAGCGTCTTGACCCAGCGACCTCCACCGACGAGAACTGGTTTCCGGCCAAAGTCCACGGCGCGGCGGGCGAATCTCCGGCCTTCTGCGAGCCACTGCTTGCTTCACGGACTACGTATAGCTAGATTCACAACCCCCACGGAAAACTAAAAATCGTATTCGAAAAAAAAAAAAAAACAACTATAGAAACAAGTGTTGGGGTTTGAAGTATCGTGCCCACAAATAAAATAACGTGGTCACCGCCATAGGCGTCGTAAGCATTTGATTTCTGGGGGGGGGGGGGGGACGTCACTGGTAGAGTAAGTGTACATATAACCTACGTAATAAAGGTGTGTGTAGGAGTCCTCCACCGGGAAATTTTATATTTTAAGGTGCAAAATGCTGCTATTTAAAGAGTTTCTGCATCAAAAGTACATACAGTAAAACACTATCATTTAGAAAAACATTTTTTTAAAAACTACGAAATTTTTTTTGGGAGGACTTGTCCCCTCCGCATCCCCCCCCTGGTTTACGACGCCCCTGGTCACTGCTTAAAGTCCCATAGGAAAAAGAATAATAGTAAAGCACTGCATACCAGCTGAGTAACTTGCTCGGAGAAACGATGCCTCGCTCACACAAATGCAGCCTATCTAGGGAGGCCCCTTCACAAGCGAAGAAAAAAGGGAAAAGGGGCCTCCCTAGATACGCTGTGTTTGTGTGTGTGAGGCAGGAGCGGTAAGGTTGTCGTTAATCGGCGAATGTAATGTATTATCGCCTCTCCGAGCAAGCCACTCAGCTGGCGTGAAGTGCTATACTACTATCCTTTTTCCTATTGGACTTTAAGCGGTGACAACGTTATTTTATTTGTGGCCAGCATAGTTCAAAGTCTAATGCTTGTTTCTATAGTTGGATTTTTCAAATTCGGTTGTTATTTTTCGTGATACGACAGTCTGGAATACCGATTTTTGCCATTTTTAGGGGCCCGAAAATGTTGTTTCTAATAAACGTGCCGAATATTTAAAACTATACCGTCATAGTTTGAAGTGTGTGTTATTTTCATAGGTATACACATAAAATGTGCGTTAAATATTTTCGTAAAAAGAAAGAATAGTCGTAACTCGCTGCAACGCATTTGAAGTGCAGGTAGGGAGACATCCAACTGAACACAGAGGAAACAGTGGCGAACACTGAGATGTATCCTACCCATAACGAGTTCACCATTTAAATTGTAAGAATATGTTTAGCGCAAGAAAAAATAGATTATGATGGTCTATTAGTTGGAATGCTGGTTAACGCATGAACTAAAGCAGAAATATTAATTATTACGGAGAAAAACCGGTATACTACCGCGTATGACAGCAAAAAGAAACACATGAACTTTCACTACTATAGAAATCTGCAAGCATAGGGGCCTACACACTGCACAATGCCGTAATCACAATAGCGCGACAGAAGTGACGCTATGTGTGCGACGCGAAAAACGGACGGTAGCCAGTCAGCGTCGAGGCTTCTGTGACGTCGGCGCGTCCACCTCGACGCTGATTGGCTAACTATATTTAGCTATTCTCATCGAGGCCTGCGCGTCGCGTCCTTCGCTGCATTGCGATCCCGGCATAACTCAACGACGCACAGTTGCTGCCGTATAGTATGTTCATATTCATAACAAGGATATACATGAATACTGGAATGTCTCGTTCAGGCGAAGGCCCTAGACCCTGTTACCATCTTCATAAATAATTTTATAGACTTAATAACTAGACATCAGAACTGTGTATCTTGGCGTTATGTAATCAAAGGTGTCAAGTTTCTTGTACCTTTCACGCCAACCTCTAAGTTTAATAAAAAATATGTAAACAGTGTTGTAAGTTGGTTGCTGAAATCTACAATGAGTTTTGACGTTCTTGGTAAGAGCATGTAGTAAGAGCAGGTTGCAGATTTCAGCAACCAACTTACGACACGGGTTACAGATTTTCGTAAACTTAGAGGTTGGCGTGGAAGGTACAAGAAACTTGACACCTTAGGCATCAGAAGTAATGAATTTTAAATATATTTCTTGGCCCTTTGTAGTCTACTTAATGTATATAGAAGAATTTATATAGTAGAATGAAAACCGAATTACTTACTATTCCTTGTACAGAATTTTTTTTTTTCAAGAAAAATGCCGGGCAGCTGCATTGTGTTGACCTTGAATTTAAGCCATCTTGACTTTCTCTGCAACCCTTTTTAATTACACTCGTCTCAGAAGAGAAACAGCAAAATAAGGCAAACTTATAGTGTGCACATTTCGTAATAGAAATCTTCCTACAAATCTAGAGGATTATTAACAGCACTACGGAAAGCGTTTCTCTATGGTGCGGACCAAAGTGCCCTATTAAACCACCGGAAGCTCATCACGACCCACGTTGTAGGTCGTCAAAATGCAGATCACGCCGCGTGCCAGCCGTGACGTAATTATGACGTACGCTCGGCGGCTGTCGTCTCGCCCTGACGCATCGACCCAGGCGCCCTTCTTTTGTTGTCGGCGAGGAGGGTCGTGGACTAGGCGCAGGTGGAGCGGTGGTGCTCGGTTAGACCGCTATGCGTCATACACCACCCTCACCCCCCTCCCTTAGGGGTGGTTGCAAGGAGGACGCTGAAATAATGGCGCCGAAAAGTGGTGTTGCTCCCTCGAGCAACCTTCACCCTCAGTCCTGGCGGGAATTGCGGGCCTATATGAGGGGGAGGGTAGGAGGGGCTCACAGGCGACTGGGCCGTGTTAGTTTTCTCGCTCCTCGGGAATAATCGGGGGAATTCGTTCATCCTCGGTGGTTCAGCCAGACACCTCCCCCCTTTCCGTTTACTATCCCTTGTGACAGTTAAGATTTGTTTAGTAGAGGTGACACCAGCTATTTTTTTATTGGACGAGGGTTATTTTAGCTGCACTGTACTATATAGGGACACATTCCTATATACATACACACATACACATATACTTGATTTTGTTTGAAAGTATCATTACAGTTATCCGGGCGATATCGATCTCGATATCCCTCCCCACTGATATAATCCTGTAGTTTAGGACAGTTTTTTTAAGTTAGTTTGGACTAGTTTCGAATGTCTAAAAAAACTTCGTTCAGGACCGTGTCAATAAGGATTGGGGGTGGGAAACACACCTCCCTTAAGTAAACCAGAGGGGGAAAATTATGTCTCACGCCCCCCTTCCCAATTTTCCCACATTTGCAGGCCAGGATAGCAACGGGTTCATTTGCAGAGAAAAATGTTGTTGATCATACCCTCACAGCCAACACAAAGTGTCAAATCACATTGCAACAGATTAGTAGAAGATTTTTAGAAGTAATTTCCGAGGAGCGAGAAAGTTAACGCGACCAAGAAGCACGTTTGGCTGGGGTAGGGGTTGCGCGAGGTCGTGGTAGGGGTGGCAGGCCTGCGCACGCGTCAGGACTACCACCCACTCACCCCTGCCAGTACCTCAGCGGCCGGCGCTCTGGCAAGCCCGCACTGCGTCGTGGCGACCGACGTCATGTTGGCGGACCCGTAAGTACCCTCACCTTGCGCCCCTGGCGGCCCCGTTTGACGCCCCTGCATGGCCTAGTTGACGGTGCTGGTGAACGATAGAGCAAGCATTTTCGAAGATTGTCGTCCCGAGAATATTGATAAAAATATTTTATTCAGACCACCTATGTTTACTTCTGAGCACAGTGGAATAGAAACACGATTCTTATCAATTTAGTGTATATAAAATCTGAACTATTCGCCTAAATTCGATGATATTTTTTTCCCGAGTAATTTTGCTATCCGAAAATCTCTGCGTGAGAGGTTTACGGATGTCAGAATTATTTTGAAATGAAAAGGTGAGTATTTTTTAAATTCGGTTATTATAGAGACATAGATAGTATCATATTTAAAAAAAATTATAAAAATTAGAGTTTTCCATTTTTGTAGATTTTGTGATTTAAAGCCCTTAATTTTATAAATAAAAAATAGTTTTTAATTTTTAACTCAAAAGTGATATATAAATAAGTGTCCGCTGATAAAATCTCTACTCGGCAAAAATATTTCATCTAATTTTGAAGAGTAGGTTCAGCTTTTATTGACGATTGAATACTCAAGTCGTCCGCTCGACATCGTAGCTATCCATACCTACACCTTAAGGGCACCGCCTAGCTGCACATTAGAGGTTCAGAAGTGGTGGAGCTGTAAGGGCGAAGCGTGCATTTATTATGGGTAGATATGATGGTTTATCGCGGGAATATTTGACTGTTTGCGGGGTTTCAACGCACGTTCAGCTTATTAGAATATGACTAGCTTTCGCGTGTACGTGGAGCTGTTGTCTAATTTGATTGAAACAATAAGAATCCCGCTATTGTAATATTTGATGCCTGTTATTAGTCTGCAGACAGCTACGTTGTGTCAGACGTACATCTGCCAATCATACGTGTTGCAATAAACTACAGCGATTTCAAGGGCATGCTAGCACAAACAATTTTTCGCGATATACCATCATATCTAACGATTGGACTTCAAGCGGTGACCAGTTAATTTTATTGGTGGAAAGTCTGTAGCAAACTTCACTGCACGTTTCCGCCTCAGTTTCACATACTTCCGGTTAGTGCATTTTGAAGTGCGGGAGCCTGAAAGAGCCGCCGTTACCTATGCAGGAGTTCTTCAAAACAGTGTTTTCAATTAGCGTGGTATCTTTACAATGACATTACGACATTGCCCGAAGTGTGTTTGCTGTTCGTACTTTGGCACATTGGGCACACTACGAAATTTTGTAAGGAAATCACATTTTCCTGTGCAGTAGGGCCTACAACGTTTTTGAAGTACGTGGCAGGCGGTGTTCTTAAGCTGCAATTTTTACATTATCCAGCGGAGGAAATATCAAACACCTCTTGTAAGTAAAATAATAATAATAATAATAATCGTAGCTTAAAAAGTGCTCACTTTACCAGATTTGCCTACAGTAGATATTCTGACAGCGGCTGTATACAACATCCTTTGCGCGATTGTTACAGTAACCAATCAGAATTCGTTGTAGTGACACTGCAGAGACTCGTGTGCGGAAAGTTTGATTTGCTTCTCCATTAAAAAAAAAAAAAAAAAAACGGACGACTTATACACATTTTCTCGTTTATAAAGTTATTCGTGCCGATGCCACAAATGTAAAATAAACAGAGTGGGTAAAATGCGACTGGACTAAGTGAATCACATTGTTTTTAAGTGTGTGTCTTAGTGTAGTGGTTAAAAATAAAAAAAAAAAACATAATTTGGACAACCCCAACGAACTGACAGTTAAAAATGTTTTCGTATCTACTATTGTAACCTCTATTTTTATGACATACCACATGAAATTGTTGACTTTCTAATGATGTCTCCAGTTAGGATGTGTCAGACACCCGCAAAAACCATCAGCACTATCAAATTCCCCAGATGTTCTATAATATAATTCTAGTTCTAGACAGTACAACAATTTTGCGAGTTAGTGACTTGTAAGCTGGACTCTACAGTACTATGTGTGCTGTATTCATCAGATACATAACAGTTAACGGCCCTATTGCCTGTTTTACCTCAGAGTATGGTGTTGTGTGTGTCGACAAAATGTGTGTGAAACCTTCATAATTTGAATGTGCCTCAGAGTTACATTTTCGTAGAGTGCCACTTATAAAATTGGGGCCGCAGAAAGAGAGGTTAAAGTTTAAAGCAATGATGCGTACACAAACATTTATAAAAACATAATGGCCTTGAAAGATGTTGCTACTTGTATGGAACTGAGTTTATTCTAAATTGTGCGATTTTATACTTTTTGCTGTTCAAGTGTATAACATGTTTTATTTCGAAAATATCTTATCCCCTTATATAATTCTGTTTCACCAAAATTACATCTAACTTGAAAATGACTACCAACATAATATCCTCTCTCTCGATTTCGCTCCTCCCTTTTTTTAGGTGGTTCATGTGTACTGCCCTGCTAAGCAAAAAAGGCATATCTCATATAATGGAGATTGTTCACAATGACCATTTTTGTAAATGATTGTACAACACATGTATGTTTAATTTGCTTAATAAAATAATGTACAATATTTTATTTAATTAAGAAAATAAAATATACACATGTTGAACACCATTTAGAAAAATGATCATTGAGAAAAATTTGCATTATATGATATATGCCTTTTTGGCTTATCAGGGCAGTGTAGGGCCCGGTAGTTTTCGTGAAAAGATTTTTGCCCCACTTTGTTTCAGTGTCTTACGTGCACACCTGCAGCTCAACTTCATGATTATTTGCAGATTGTTTTTATACAGAGTTGTTATTCATTTGACTGTGCCAATCAGTACACGGATAATTGCCACACATCACGTCTGTGATTTGCGGGTTTAACCTACACACACTGGCTGTTACTGCATCCAATCACTGACCACATAGAAGAGGTGCAGGTGTACACGTAAGGCACTGAAACAGGGTGAGGCAAAATCACTTCGAGAAATCTACCGGGCCCTAGTGATAGTCACCATCTTGAATTTTTAAATTTTGTGTCATAACTTTTCTTCTAGGTAATTTTTTGGAACGTAAACCTAACTACAGAATAGAATACCTATTGATATAATTGTAAACACCATAAACATTAATTTTACTTATTTATTTTTCTTTTTCTACTAACCACCTCGCCGTTAAAATGCTCGTTATTTCAGAAATAACACTGTAAATGTAGTGAAGTAATGCCATCTTTATAAAATGTTTAAAATCTGTTATCGGTTTTTTGTGGATGAGTGAAACATATTGTCAAGATGTAGTGCAGATTGTGGCAAAATCAATACTAAATAAGCTGGCTTGTGTAGTTCAAAATATTTTTAATTATATATATGTTTGTATTTCTGTTTACTAAAATTAATTGCTTTGAAATTCTCTATCGTAAACTTTCCTATTGGGGCGTTGTTAATAAAACCTGAGGAGACCAGCATTTTCACAGTTTGTGATAGTAATAATTTTATTAACAGGTATTTGCGAAAACTCAAAAAATTCTGTAAATATTTTTTTATGCTGTTTATTTCCAAAATTCCAACATTCTTATCGTCACCATGAATAATTTGAACCTATGAACTTGATATTAGATTGTTTTATGCGTATTGTTTAATCTCTAATATTTTTCCAACGGGAGAAAGAATCGATTTGAATTAATTAGGATCTTGTATTTACAAGGTTTCACTGGGATTGTACAATGAACAATTTTCTTGTATTATTATTCTTGCTGTGTGTGATGTAAGCATTGTAACGCAGTATTCCTACGCAGAAAGTTTCGAAACTAAACAAAATTTGCATGGGACGTTTGCGTCTTGTTTAGTTATGCATTATTCCATCGCGTGTGCTCTACTGCGTGGCTTGTGCTAACTTTATGTGCAGTGTTTTCACGGTCGATAAAAGCGTTTCTGGCAGCGAGAAATCCAGCCTCTCACGTACGTTGTTAATTTTATTTACGTACACTGAAATAATAATAAAAAAAAACTTCTCTGGCAATTTATCCTGAACAATGCTATTGCTGCGGAAATAAAATGTTTTGTTCTGATCACAAAAGCCGCCCGTAGTGGTTACAAAATTACTTGTTTTAATCACAAGCCAATAAATCTATAACTAGAGATTATTATTTATATTAGTATTACTTTTGCTCTATCGTGTCACCTACTTTGGAATACCTCAGACCAATCACTTACTAACTTTCTGTGCCTTTCTTACAGCCCTATAGCCCAGTATGTTTCATTTGTATGAGCTTGTTTCCTTTTCGTCTTCAGAAATTTGGTTAGTTCGTTTGGTTTTGACTTTGACTTCGAACCTCCCGTTCTTGTGATTGGTTACATTTTATTGGCAGTTTTACCTGTAAGCAAATATTTTGGGATTTAGAATTATTTTAAGGCTTTATCTGTTTCCTTAAATCATTTTTTTTTTGTAATGGAAGTAGTCATATATTTTTTGGTAGCCTACGTCTGTTTCAAATATTTTTAATTGTATTATTAATATTACTATCATAAATAGTAGTAGTAGAGTGAGCAGTAGCAGATTAGCAGTAGCAGCAGAGTAGTACTATCAGATGAGTAGTAGCAGAATTGTAGTAGTAGCAGCAAAGTAGTAGTAGCAGCAGTTGATTTAAACGTGTTTATTAATAATTAACTTCTAAACAGTTAATACCCTTTCTTTCAGCATCCTAAATATCCATCAATTTGACTGTTGCAATTCGTACTTTTCGAATTTTATCACACTGACAAACCTTAAACTGCTTGTAGAACTATGCTAATAAACACAGCCTTAAAGTTCACTATTCTATCTTAAACAATTTTGATAGTTGCGCATTTAACTCGTCTATCTGCTTCACCTTCAATTATATAAACGACCTGTAAGAAGTCGCAAGACCTTGCAACTTATGAAAGTTTTCATCCTATATTTTTCTGACTATTACGCAGGAGAAGTTTGCCTACATAAATACAAATAGTTATATAAAGCTATAGAGAGACAGAGAAAGAGATAGAGTAAGTAGTAAACTTTCATATGATAAAGGTGAACTATAAATTTAAATGTAATTCCTATATTTTCTTATCAGAACGAAATTAAGCTGTGGTACCATAACTCTAATATTTTTGGCAAACACTTTACATTAACGTTAGTATTCAAGTCAAACAAACTGGCGATATAAATTATCTTCAAAGTCTTGACGTGGTTTTTTTCTGATCGTGGGTTATTCTAACAGCTGAGAAACCCAAAGATATGAACAAGATTTACGTACAAGGACTAGACTATTACAGGGAAGACTAAAAGATCAAATTTCTGACTAAGCTTATGCTCTGCACATACATACACTGCACAAAATAATATAAGAAATTGGTCAAAATTAATTATAAGATGTGACGGGAATTCTGGCAGGTACAGAAGTATGTGCTTGTTATTGACAATGCTCAGTGTATGACGTCAGTGGGCTAGTACAGAAAACTGGAACGAATATAGAAACTGTCTTAAGTATGGTGTACGGTATTCCTGATCAGTCAATACTGCTACACACCTTCACGGCATGGATTGATGTTAGGTAGGAGCATGAACTTTTCGCGAAAAGAATTTTGCCCCAGTTTGTTTTAGTGATTTACGTGTACATCTACAGCTTTGCTTCATGGTTATTGGTAGTGTGTCTGTGTGAAGTGATGTGTCTCGTTTGACTGTGCCAATCATAATAAGGTTACTTCAACACAACACGTCTGTGATTTGCTGGCGGAACCTCAAGACACGTGACAGTTGAAACAGCCAGTCACTGACTATGAAGCAGATGCAGATGTGCACATAAGACAGTGAAACAAACTGGGGCAAAATTATTTTCGCGAAAAGTTCATGCTCTTAATGATAGAGATATGAAAAATTCGCGTTTTATTTTGAACGCATGCAATAATTCAAACAACTTTATTCTCGTGTAACTCTCGGATGACTTTTTCTTTATTTGACTCCTTGTAGAGAGCGTTCAGCCAATAATAGAGAAGTAAGTATATTGAGGCCGAATAGTGTTGTTTCTCCGTGTTGGCGAGCAGCTAATGAAGAGCTGTTGTGTTCTGGAGTACATATATATTCTTGAAGGCTAGGCTGTAGGTCAGTGAACCCACGAATTATTCCCATCTCTAATTATAGGGACAGGAAAATTTCGCGAATTCAATGACCTGCATGTTAGAATCAACTATTATATGCATACTCAAGCCTCGACTATTTGTCCACTAGCTGCTACTCAGTGGAACAACAGACAATGAACCAATGGACGCGGCTTGAGTATGCATAGTACAATTGGATTTTAGGGTGCAGGTCTTTGAAATCGCGAAATTTCCCTGCCTCAAGTAATAAATTATCATTAGGGGCCTTCAAATTTCACGTTGTTAACTGACAGTAGACTGGACCGCAAGTTACTGTATACACATCAGACTGCTGCTGTTCGTCGACAGTTTTGTGTGCCACGCCTCGAAGGACTTTATCAACCAGTCATGCAAGGCAAATTATAAAACAACCACTATTATCTAATGCGTGCGTACAGTAGTACATAGGTCCGAAGCCAATAAAGTTACGGAATGAATTCGAGTTTGTGAAGGTGAATGAACTGTCGTCTAATAATGACACGAAACTTGCATGTCTCTAAAGATGATGGTAATATCGTGAAAATGTATAGTGCCAACATGCACTTTAAAACACTGTAGTTTCTTGTGGCATGTATTATTTGTAAAGGCACGAGTATTTCGTATATTCATCTGGCAACAGCCTAGATTTCTCAGTTATAAACGTGTACCGGCTGTAGTCGAATATTCATTGGCTTCAAACAGTACAAACGTATAGCACGTGATTACCCCCCCCCCCCGGATAAGTTATAAGTGACTTACAGTCGTCAAATGCGTGTTAAAACCACTCTCGTCTAATCACAGGAGGAGGAGTGAAGTATACGTTATTGACGTTCAACCTGGCCTAGAATCAATACGCGAAATAATCGTGCCTCTATATTTGGTGGTACACGTCTGACACAACGTAGCTGCCTGCAGACCAATAATAGTCACCACTTATGACAATAGCGAAGTTCTTACTCGCTCAGTCATATAAGACAACAGCTCCATGTACAAGCGAAAGCCAGTAATCTCCTGGTAAGCTGAACGTGTGTTGAAACCCAGCAAATAGTCAAGTTTTCCCGCGATAAACCATCATCTCTAAAGATAATAAATCCCATATGCACAGTTGGAGTTACGTCTGAATTACGAGCTGGTCACAGCAGACGCCATATGCCTTCTACATCCAGCACGTCGTCCCAGATTCGTACACACAGGCATTGTCATCCTTGAAACGAGACGACCTACCAATGGCAGCAAAACGATATACGCCTCGTTAGGTTTTGTACAATCCGCCATTTATATTGATCAGTTCCCCATATATGTTGATATGTGTATCTTTTCACGATGAAAGGGAAATTTTGTAGTAAATGTTCCCCGCTTAATTATTTAGTGTCGAACACAATACTATTTTTGGTGACCGAAAATTTTAGTGTTGGCTACAAAATGATTGAATTGTTTAAAGAGATTTTTATCAGCTCTTAACGTGTAGTTCTTTAGCGCCAGTGTAATTTGGATGGGGGAAGGTGACATGATGTGAGTATAGAGATCTCCGAGAAAACCCGCCGACCAGCGGTATCGTCCGGCACGATTCCCACATGCGAAAAACTTGGGCTCCGACCCCGCCGGGAATCAATCCGGATCGCCTTGGTGGACGACGAGTGCCCTAGCTGATGCGCCAACTGATTTGGCCCCGACAGCAAACTGTTTTATTGGTGAGCACAAAAAAAATTAGGGTCAATACTAAAAAAGAAATATTTTCTAGCTGCAGAAATGGTTGATAGGAATTGTCATGGCACAAGTTGTACTTTAAAGATATATACTTATTTCGTCAAATTTTTAACAGTGGTTCAACAACAGGAAAGTTCTGCAGCTAGTTCTAAAAAAAATTATATTACAAAAATATTTCATTTATATTATCACTCCACCACCCATAGCACAGCCTGCGATATATGTCAGCTGTAAAACCATTTTTTTTTTTTCAGCAGTAGGGAAGTGCTTCGAATGTCACAGTTCAACAACTGGACTCTCCTCGCGCTGCTAACCTTTACATCCTATGTAAATGTTTCAAGGGAAACAGAAGGTCAGGCAATAAAGAATACCCAGACAAGAAATTCCCCTGACTCGTGTGACAGCGGGGAAGTAAAATGTAACATGGGTTTGGAAAGTTTCTTCCCGTCTTTTACAAACTTACAATAAGTATTTTGGTAAATTTTTACTCATGTCAGCGGTGAGAATATTTTCAGTAAATAGTTAATTTCGTACGAATGAAACAAGCCTGTTCGTAAAGAAAAGAGACGGTGGTTTACCGCGGGAAAACTTGACTGTTTTCTGGGTTTCAACACACGTTCAGCTTACCAGAAGATTACTGGCTTTAGCTTGTACGTGAAGCTATTGCCCTATTTGAATGAGCCAATAAGAATCCCGCTATTGTAATATTTGAAACGTGTTATTTGTCTGCAGACAGCTACGTTGTGTCAGCCATACATAATCCAATCATGTGTGTTGAACTGCAACGTTTTCAAGGTTTTTTTTCTCAAAACGTTTACGCGATATACTATCATTAGAGATGGTGAAAATTCGCGAATTCAATTACCTGCATGCTAGAATCAAATATCCTATGCATACTCAAGTCCCTACCATTTGTCAACTAGCAGCTACTCAGTGGAACAGCAGGCTATAAGCGAATAGACAGGACTTGAGTATGTATAGGATATTTGATTCTAACATGCAGGTCATTGAATTCGCGAAATTTCACCATCTCTAACTATTATTAAATGGATGACAACTCCGTACAAATACTCTCTGCCAATAACTAGAGCCCACGATTTTTCGCGAAAAAGAATTCTACAACAGTTTGTTTCAATGTCTTGTGTGCACATATGAAGCCATGCTTCATGGTTATTGACAGAATGTATTATTGCTAGAAAGGATGGTATATCGAGAAAATTTATCCTGCCAGCGTACCCTCGAAAACGCTATAGTTTCTTGCAACGTGTATGACTGGGTGATATACATGTGACACGACGTAGCTGTCTGCAGACCAATAACTGACATCAAAAATTACAGTAGCGGGATTCTTATTGGCTCAGTCAAATACGGTAACAGCTCCACGTACAAGCGAAACCTAGTAATCTTCTGATAAGCTGTACGTACGTTGAAACCCAGCAAATAGTCAAGTTTCCCTGCGATAAATCATCTTCTCTAATTATTTCACAGACGTGGCTCATTTGACTGTGCCAACAGGAACAAGGTTACTGCGACACCACACGTCTGTGATTTGCCGGTAGAACCCTAGACGCTGAGAGTTACAAACAGCCAATCACTGACTATGAAGCAGAACTGCGGGTGTGCACATAAGGCATTGAAACGAACTGTTGCAGAATTCTTTTAGCGAAAAATCGTGGGCTTTACCAATAACCACGACACTGGGCTGCAGATGTACACATGTCGCGTTTAAACAAGCTATTGCATAATTCTTTTCACCTAAAATCACTGGCGCGAACTATAAGTTACACGGTAGAGTGACAATATCGCGTAAATCGGTCACAGAAGTAAATTACATCACATAGATGGACGGATTCTTCTCTGGTATGCACATATATATGCTCATTCACAGTCGTAACCAGAGCACCGGCAGACATGACTGGACGTGTAAAGGGCGGTAAGGGCCGAAAGATGGCGCCAAGCGTCACAGGAAGGTGCTGCGTGACAACATCCAGGGCATCACCAAGCCTGCTATCCGAGGGCTGGCCAAGCGTGGCGGAGTGAAACGCATCTCTGGCCTCATCTACGAGGAGACATGAGGCGTGCTCAAAGTATTCCTTGTAAACGTCATTCGCGATGCAGTCACCTACACCGAGGACGCTAAGAGGAGGGAAGAACCCTGCACGGCTTCGGAGACTAAACTGGCTTTATCCAGCGTAAGATGTCTAGCTTGTCGCCAAACGCCAAATATTAACGCGAAATTTGCATATCATTTACATGTGTGACTGATTTATTGACGGTTGTTCACTCTACCGTGAAACTATTGTTTATTGTAGTGAGAGAGTTTGGTCAGCGCTCAACATCGAGGTCTTGAGAGCTGGTAAGGAGTGACATGAGGTGAGTGTGGAGCAGCGCCGGAATGAAGGGGCGGAGACAAACGGGAGATCCCCGTGAAAACTCGCCGACCAACGGCATCGTCCGTCGTGATTCCCACATGCGGAAATCCGGGTACTGATCCGGCCGGGATTCGAACCCCGATCGCCTTGACGGAAGCTGATTATTGGACAGAACCATTCTTTGCGGCAGGTCGTGATACTATCAACCAACGGGAGACGCTGAACGAGCATATAGTCTTTTGGAGTCTTGTCTGCGGGCAGAAAATAAAGCAAATTTTGCACGTCTGTAATAACTGTTGATTCTGTTTGTAAATCAGTTTTTCCTCGCTTGAAATAATTTTTTGTAAACAGTTCTTAGGGAAATCCCAGATTCTGGTCGTTGTAAACGAGCTTGTTTGTCCGTTAGGAATTTGCAGTCTTGTTATTCCAGTTTCTCGCATTTAGACATCACACGAGGTTATTTTCTTTTTGTGGAGGAGAGTAAAAGAGAGGGACGGGAGGGTATTTAGGAAGAAAAAGTTGCGGCTGCTCTGTGAAGTATCAAGAAGAGATTACAACAAGCGTTTTATCCTACCATCTCTGCGAATCTTCTTGGCGGGGCGCCAGTTCTCTTATTGCCCCATTGGCGCGGTTTTTATCTTTAATTAGATGTTTATTTTATTTCTTTTCCGGCTGTGGGGGTTTAGGCAAGAGCAAGCAAGACGATACCCTGCTGCCCGAGTGTACTCTATAGTGCGAGGACTCTCAACACGAACGCTCAGTTACTGAGGCATCCATGAAACCAAGAGCGGGTATTACGAGACTGACTGTGTCTGAACCAATCCTGAACTTAGTAACGAATAGTCTACAATATGGGTAGGCCGAACCCTTGAGGCGATATGCCTTGTTTGTGTGGGAGAGGCACAATCCACGTAGTGCTAAAGGTGTCGCTGACCAACGAATGTAATGCGCTGCCACCTCTACGTGCATATAACTCAATTGGCGCCCAGGACTTCATTGTTATTCTATTACCTACACTCAAAAAAACTTTGTAAAAGTTACAAAGATTTTCTTTGTACGTCTACAAATCCTTGTAAAATTAAACAGACTTTCTTTCTTAAATCTTTCGTTTGTAAAGTTACAAAGGTAAAGTTTGTAATACTACAAATGCTTATAACGAGAGATCCTGCCCTGAAAATATTTTTTGTGATATTTACATGACATTTATTTGTAGTTTCACATACTTTTATAAATGTACAACAATTTCCCTTGTAAAATGATTTGTTTACAAAATTATAAGGAATTTCTTTGCAAAAAATTATAGGAAAAATTTTAAGTCTACCAAAATTATAGTTTCACGGAAATTATATAGTTATACAAAATAACATATTGTATAGCGCATTTTTTCTCGAATAAAGTGAATTTTCATAATAAGTACATACTTTAAAATAAAAATAATAAGATTATCACAGTACTTACTATAAAATGACTATAGAAATAATCTAAAATCTGGTAGCACCGAGTCAAGGTGGCCTAGAGAAAAAAATTCGCAATACCTGTGCCCGGGGATGCGGGGTTCGAATCCAAGTGCCATCTTGAAACATTTTTCTTCTTTTCAAAATAATTTCTTGTAATATTTATTAATTTAATAGTTTTTTAACGTATGAGTTAGATGCCATAAAAATAAAACGAGTATTTAAAATTTAAATCATTCCTTGTTGCAAGTACAACCACAATACTATCCCTTGTAATTTTACTGACATATACTTTGCTCTTTTTTTTTTTTTTTGCAAAGATAACGTTTTTAGTTTTACAAGGAATTTCTTTGGAAACTGGGTTTCCAAAGATCTTCTTTGTAGAAGTACTAAACATTTTTACAGTGTATGGGTATGCAAATTTCGCGTAATTATTTGATAACAGGCAGTGATGTCTCGTAGGTTGCTGGCAAATAGGGCACAAGTTGCCGAGAACTGTACACTCGTGTGAACGCACCGCCGTATACCAATGACCATGAAATATCTACTGGCTACTTATTGTGTTGTGAGCAGTCTGTAATAAGCGGCACCTACATACCAGCGTGTCACTGAATGCAGCGTGGAGCTCACAACTATATACAGTTCTCTGCAACTTGCGTCCTACCTAGCAACAAACATAGAGCCGCCATTGATAACAGGCTAGAATCAACTGGTCTATACTCAACCGAACTCATTCTCGTGACGTTATTATAGTGATGGGAAATTTTCGCTAATTCAATGACCTGCATATTAGAATCGAATATTCTATGCATACTCAAGCCCCGAATATTTGTCGAGTAGCTGCGACTCAGTGGAATAGCAGACAATGAACAAATAGACAATGCTTGAGTACACAGTAAAAAAAATTGTACTTTTACAAAAAGGTTTTTTGGAAACCAGTTTCCAAAAAAAGTTTTGGTAACACTACAAAGTCTTTTTGTAAAATTTACAAAAAACTTGTATTTTTTACAAACTTCTTTGTATATTTACAAACACTTATGTAAACATACAAACATATTTTGTATATTTACAGCTAATATCTGGTGAAGTTTACAACACTTTTTTGTAGTGTTACAAAAAAAAATTTTGGAAACTAGTTTCCAAACAATTTTTTTGTAAAATTACGAAATGTTTTGTAAAATTTGTCAGGCCTCCTAGGTTTATTTTGTTTCAAATCGAAAAATTTGCTAATTAACGTTTATTTTACTAGTTCTCAAAGTTGTTTACGATATTTGTAACCACTTAAAAAGGTATCTGACATCTTACTTTCATTACCTGACTTATTACGTTCTGATATAAGTTTACAAGATTTTCCTTGTAAATGCACACATTTTTTTACTGTGTATGCATAGGATATTTGATTCTAACATGCAGGTAATTGAATTAGCGACATTTCACCATCTCTAGTTATTGATAGAGATGGGAAAAATTCGCGGGTTCACTGACTTGTAGGCTAGCCTGTAAGAATATATGTGTACTCTAGCAGACAACAGCCATGTTTATTATCTGCTCGCTGACACTGTGAAAACACCCTATTCGTCCTCCATATACTTACTTCTTTATTATTGGCTCAGCGCTCTACAGGAGGAGTCAAATACAGCAAGAGCCAAATGAGAAAGTGACAAGAACTTATAATTGTTTGGATTCTTGCGTACGTCCAAAAGAAAACGCGAATTTTTCGGGTCTCTAGTTATTTATTCCGGGCCTTAGTATCTGGGTATGCCCGTGTTACATGACGGTGGGTATTTTGCATGATCTTTGAAAAATTTGTGCAATGAGAGTGCATGACTAGATGTAGTTTTTTACACAGTTACAGATTATGGTTTATCGCAGGAAATCTTTACTGTTTACTGTATTTCAACGCACATTCAACTTATGAACACGTTACTGGCTCTCGCTTGTACTTGGAGCTGTTACCCTATTTGACTGAGCCAATAAGAATCTCGATATTGTAATTTGATGCCTATTATTGGTTTGCAGACAGCTGCGTTGGGGCAGACGTATATCACCCAATCATATATGTCACAAGAAACTACATTGTTTTCAAGGATATGTTGGTAGAAACAATTTTCGCGATATGCCATCATCTCTAGACATAGTCTATTGCGATGCGGATGTCTGTCAAAGAAAACTACAGAGAATAGGAAACAAAGTGAGGAGAGTGTGTTTTAGTCAACAGGATACATATACACATAATTTACAGCATATTTTGTAGTTCATCCCATATAATTGGTTGATAAAGGCCTTCAGGCGCGACACACACACTACCAGCCAACATCACAAGTCAGATGAGCGCACAGTAATTTGGAGTCCAGTCTGTTGTCGGATAATAATTCGAAATTTACAGGTCTGTTCCTATGCACTTGTAAGCACGGACCATATGTAGAGATAATGGTATATAGCGAAAAAATTTTTGTTCCAAACACACCCTCGAAAACACAGTGGTTTCTTGCAACATGTATATTCGTCGGATAAAACGTAGCTCCAAAAAGTAGGGCTAGGAAAAATTCGCGAGTCCAATGACCTGCATGGTAGAATCCAATGTCCTATACATACTCAAGCCCCGTCTATTAGTTCATTGTCTGCTGTCTGAATGAGTAGCAGGTAATGTACAAAGGGTAGGGCTTCGGTATATACAGGATAATGGATTCTAGCATGTTGGTTGTTGAACTCACGAAATATTCCTAGCCCTATCAATAAGAGTCATAAAATACTACAATAGCGGGATTCTGGTTGGATTAGTCAAATAGGGCAACAGCCCTACACACAATAGAAAGCCAGTAATCTTACGGTAAGTTAAACGAACCTTAAAATCCAGCAAATTGTCAAGATTCCTCGCGACAAAACTATCATCGCTAATAATACGTAGAATCACGATTATTTCGACACACCTTTGACGACGGCAAGCCAGTAATATGTGAGGATACAATCCGTGTAGATATCTCGTGCTACCTGTTCGTTCGGCGGAAGCCCATGGATATTCGACTGTGGCCAGAGCGTGGATAGGACTGAGAAGTCTATGCTACTGCCAGATGAATATGCGAAATAATCGTGCCCCTAACCATATAATTTTTATTTATGTGAGGTGCCTGTAAAACTCAAAGTGTGTGTGTATATATGTATGTGTATATATATATATATATATATATATATATATATATATATATATATATATCGTTTTACAAATCAAATCGGTGTTTTTCGAGGTACGGCAGTCTGTAGTAGTTGTTTTCAGTTATTTTAGGATAATATTTCTGAGAATTCAACTTATAGCGACATAATACGAAGTGTGTGTGTTGTTTCCGTAGACATGCAAATGTAATGCGCTTTTATGACTCACTGCAACAAATGTCAAGCTCAGAACTGGCAGAGCTACAAGAGCGACCTTGAAACGCTCATAAATACCTAGAGACACTGGAAAATCGCGGGAATAGTTGACTCAACGTGATGTATATAACACTGAATGTTTTGTATCAACATTGGCTATCGTTTATTTGTAGCATTTTTTTGTCTCTACGACAGGCCCAGTTAAAACTGCACAGCTTGGACACACAGCGTGTGTGATTTGTCCCAAACCTGTTCACACGTGTCGTGGTTAGAGATGATGGTATATCGCGAAAATGTTTTGTGCCAACATACCCTTGAAAACACTGTGATTTCTTGCGACATGTATGGTTTGGTGTTATACGTAAGACACAGCGTAGCTGTGTGCAAACCAATAACAGGCATTAAATAATATCGTATCGGGATTCTTATTGGCTCAGTCAAATAGGGTAACACCTCCACGTACAAGCGAAAGCCAGTCATCTTTTCATAAGCTTAACGTACGTTCAATCCCAGCAACAAAGGAAAGTTTTCCCGCGATAAATCATTATCTCTAGTCATGGTTAATATAACACAGACTATTTTAAACTTTTTCGCGATTTTCCAGTGTCTCTATAAATACCACATCGCCACAACGTTGAACCAGCGTGCAAGGTTCCCTCCGATACATTTATGCTACGGGAATTTAAGCGGTGACCGTATAGTTTTATTGGTGGGAAGTTTGTAGCAAAGTTTAGTGCACGTTTCTAAGTTTCACGAACGTCCAGTTAGTACATTTTTAAGTACGACAGTGTGTAAAAGCCGTTTTAGGTTATGTTGGATGGCTTAGAAACAGTGTTTTTAAAGAGCATGACGTCTTAAGATTACACTTTGCACATGATGTATAAATTCTTTGTTTTAAAGCCGTGATATTTGTTTTAGAGCATAAATGAAAAATGTTTGTTTGAAGCACCAATTTAATGAATGTATTTTTTAAACATGTTTACACTAAATTTGTTTTATGCGTTAAATGCAATTTGTAAACATGGATACAAAATTTTTTTCACTATTTCCCAAATTGCATTTACTATAGTAATGCAAATTTAGGGCAGAAATGTTAAAGAACACATACGTAAATTGGTTCTTCCTACAAACATTTTTAATTCATAATCTAAAACAAAAATTACGGCCTTAGAACGAAGAATTTGAACATCAGGGGTACAGTGGAATCCAGGGGCGTAGCCAAGGGGGTTTAGTGGGGGTCAGAACCCTCCCCCCTTAGCCACCAAAAAAAATTGAAAATATTCATATAAAAATATGTAATGTTTTCACTTATAGAAATTTCTTAATTTAGTTCCGAAAACTGTTTAAAAAAGCCCTATTTTGCACACTGAAATAAAAAATTTTCTCGGTGGAGAACCCCCGAACCCCATTCCAAAGCGGTGAAAAATTGAAAACATTTCATACTAAAAAATGTATAACATTTTACCAGTAGTATTTACTCTATCTGTAGTTACGAAAACTTCTAAGATAACACTATTTTGTACCTAAAAATTCATGTTTTCTCGGGAGAGGAGCCCTTCTTTAAAGGGGCAGAAAAATAGAAGCATTTCATATTTAAAAATTAATAATATATTTACCATTAGCATAGTCAATTTAAAAAAACTGCTAAAATAAGCATTATTTTGCACCTTAAATTCCAGAATTTTCTCGGGGGAGTACCCCCGAATCACTATTTCAAAAGGGTGAAAAATTAATTACGTTTTATATTTTAAAATTTTAATATTTTCATCAGCAGCATATACTCTATTTTTAGTCACTAAAACTGTTAAAATAGTACTATTTTGCACCTTAAAATCCAAAATTTCCCGGGGGAGGACCCCCGGAACCCCAGCTTTAAAGAGGTGGTCGGTGTTTATAAACCCCTCCCTTTCACAAATCCTGGCTACGCCCCTGGTGGAATCAATGACATATAGTTCTTGCCCAAAGTGTGTTTTTTTTTCGTACTTTGGCGCATGGGCGCGTGTGGAATAGTTTCGTAAATAAAGTATTTACGAACGAACTAAAACAGTTTTTAAGCGCGTGGCTCGAATGCCGCGAGGAGTTGTACACATCACGACTGTGACAGAGGAGTGTGTGTATGTGGCGATGGTTTATAACAGTGGCACAGCTCGTGCTGTTGAAGATAAGGCTGCACGAATGGTTTCATTCAGACCTGTCTCCACACAGCTGGTTGTGACTGGAGTGCTTTGTGCAAGCGTCTGTGGGCGTACTGGTCGATGCTGCCTCGGTGACGCGTGTTCAGAAACTTCTTCATCAATCCTGGGTTGTATGCCCTTGCTCGCGTCGATGCTAACACATTTAACTCTGACCAACCTCCTTCCGAAATCCCGCGTTTTCCTTCGTTGCGCGTCAGACTCTGGTTGAAGTATAAAACTACTAGAACCAGGGGAGCGTAGTCTGTGAGTAACCGACTTTTTTTCCTAACCTACCCTAACTACTGTGTTATGTTGGGGGCCCGGGGGAGGAGCGGGACTAAGTGCGTCTCAGGGCTGAGCCCCATACGCCTACAAGGGGGAAGTTTCATGCAGAGGACGCATGCATCGCGGCAGAGAGGGATTGGGCAGACATGGCCGCGATTGGGGCCATGTCTACCTCCCTAAGTGTACCAATAGCTAAGCCATAATCTAAGAAGAGAGAGGGAAGAACCGGCATAGTACCGTAAAAACCCTCTCGACAGAATAGGAGTGTAACCACTCAGCAGTTACATGCATTAAAAATAAAAATGGCACTGTAAAAGTAGGAAGGTCCAGGTTGTTGTAGAGTTGTGATGTAAGAGTGGGGCTGGGGGGCGGGAACTGTCTTTATTTTCTTTATTTCCTTTAATTTCATTTTAGGAGGGCGCTGTGTGAGTAACCGGTCTACGGTGCAAGAGGTCTTGTTGTCCCTTCACATCACTTCTTCCTCATTGGCTATTATCCTCTCACCTCCCCTAGAACCAGGGTGCACCCACGGGTGAAGGTCACAGGGTTCATCAACCCCCCCCCCCTCTCCCAACCAAGAAACCAAAAACTAAAACGTCAATTACATTCTAAATACCAAATAATCTGTCAATTGAAAGTCGCACTCTATGTTCCTGAACCCTGCGTGTTTTCATCTGATGACGGGAACAGATTCCAGTTACCGATACGTTGTTCTTCTGTCTGGAAAACTACTGTCTTTTGTTTCGTTTCATCGTTGTGCCGTTTGTTGTTTTTTCTGTTCGTGTCTGATAATTACTGTGTTTTTGAATGGCCTCATTGATGTGCCGCATGTTGTTTTCTGTTCATGTCTGATATAATACTGGTTTTGTTTCGTCTCATTGGTGTGTCCTATTTTTATTTTGTTGGTCACACATTTAACTGTTTGTCTCTTCGCCAAAGAAGATCTCGAACCGGGGTTGTTTGCCGTGGTGATGTCTGGCTTTTTCTTTTGATTTCTGCTTTTATTTATCATCTGTTTGTCCTTGCTTTATCTGACCCGATTCCATTTGTGAAATATTATGTAGTATATGTATCCTGTTTAGTAAAGCATACTATGCTTATTTATGATTTTATATTATCTTTAGTTTTTTTGACTGTCATCCATATCGTAATAGAGTATGTCCGAGAAACTAAATCCAGTCATGCACACTCATTGCACAGTTCTTTCAAAAATCGTATCAATTGAAATCAGGTTATTGTAGCAGTGCATGTGATTTTGGTATTCACAATATTTTATACACAATGCTTACCGTATCTTAGTGTCTTAACCAATGTGTAGATCTGGTGAAAAAAATCAGAAGGATCTTTTCTGTCAGCGTAATATCCAAATCAGTGAACCATCGTGAGCCTTGTGTGATTGGACGTTGGTCATGTGACACGGTTTAGCTGTTAAGGGGTCTCACTACGTAGGTTGTATGTGTGTGTGTGAGAGATAGAGATAGAGAGAGGCAGGAGCGGTAAGGTAGCCGTTGACCGACGTATGTAATGTATTATCGCCTCTCCGCGCAAGCCACTCAGCTGGCGTGCAGTGTTTTACTATTATCCCTTTTCCTATGCGACTTTAAGCGGTGACCACATTATTTTATTTATGGGCAGCATAGTTCAAAGTCGAACGCTTGTTTCTATAGTTGTGTTTTTCGAACCCGGCAGTCTGAAAAATCAATTTTTGGCCATTTTGAAGGGCCCGAAAATGATGTTTTAAATAAACGTGCTGAATTTTTTAAACTATAGCGATATAGTTTGAAGTGTGTGTTCTTTTTGTAGATATGCAGGTATAATGCGCGTTAAATAGTTTCCTCTAAAAGGAATAATCGCAACTCACTGTAACGCATTTCAAGCGAAGGTAGGGAGGCCTCTTAACAGACGAATCACAGGCGTCCTATCTTAGCGCACCAGAATTATAATTGGCCCAGTCAAATAGGGACTCGCCAGTAACGAAAGAAAACCGTCAGGAATGAATGCATTACATTCAAGCCTAACAAACAATCAACTTTTCAAGTGATAAATCACCATCCCTGAGAATGTGTAAACCATTTTATTTTTTAACTGAGATCAGTAGTTATTTTTTATTTCGAACTAACAACAGTTGTCTACACATCGGCTCGTATTTAAAAAGTCGCCCGACATTGCGTTGTCACGTACGAACTACTACTGCTCCAGACCTCGTGAAGTTGATACGCAAGTTTAAGGGGCCCGCCTCGTGGCACATGTGTTTATGTGAGTGAGGTATGGTGCTAAGGGCGACGTCGTATGGGCCATACAACGGTGCGTCGCCTCTACGCTTAAGGCGTGCAGTCTTCGCGAAAAAACAAATTTCCTATGGGACTTTAAGTGATGACCCTATTGTTTTAATTTATGACGAAATCACTTTACTAAAGTCCAATGCACTACCCTTAAGTGGTTTCACATGTATTAGGTTAGTATATTTTCCTCTATAGCAGCCTGAAAACCCCGTTTTAACCCATTTTGACGTGCCCTAAAAGGGGATTTCTAATACGTGTGTTGTCGTGAAAGTACTTAAGGGCAGTCGTCTGAAGTGCGTGTTCTTTTCGTAGACAAACGGCGTGAACGCACGTGTATTAGTTTCGGTGTAAAACTTGTTCTTCAAACACGCTGCAGTGTGATTTTAAGTCAACGAGGCGGGCCCCTTAACCGGAAGTTTGTTGACGTAGGCACGACATCGGCGCGCCGTTGTGTGTGCAACGGAACTTGGCGTGTGGGCATGTTTCGCATTCTGCGTATAACGGAACTTGGCCGTTATATGTACTAACACACTGCACCCAAGTGCTGTTTCTATCATTCACGAGCGCACCCAGTCACCTTGCGCATTTCATTATGTAAACACTGAAGAAAGTGTAAAATGTCCTCATGTAAGGGAACCACTGGATTTAGTTTCTGGGACATACTCCATTGCGATATAGATGACTGTCAAAGATAACTAAACCGACCGACCCTGTCGGTTTGACCGGCAAATTTTTACGACGCCCGAGACTTTTAGACACTTTAAATTTCCAGCTACTAATATATTGACTTTACTTTTACATTAATATATTCTCCGCAGCTACGTTTTGAATGTTTCACGTCAATAGAAACACTTACGTACCTTGTGATCCAGCAATCCACTTGTATTAGTTCGGCACATTTTACGACGCAGTATGTAAACATGACGTTTCTCCGCCATAGACTTTATGTGAATTAAGCAGAGACACAGGTGCAGAGTCCAACTAACTTCGTGCTACACTAGCGCATTCAAGTGAACGGCGCCGTACATCAAGAGACTGTTCTTCGTGTTATTATAATTATTTTTCTTGTCAATTTATGAAATTTACAAACTGAGATAATGTGTAATTAATTTTCTACACACCAAGTTGTATAAAGTTTGTATTCTGTTTTCGTTATGTATTTTCAGGCTTATTGGTGACAATTATTTTATTGTAATTTATATTTGTTACTGTTACTCCGCCATATTGGGCGGACTATTTCTGAATTTATATTCATCCTCGTTGTTTGCATTTAAACCCCAGGATTTCTTGTATGTGCGTTCAGTCGGTTTTTCCAGTGAAATGTAAGTGTAACTCTTGTCTTTCGTTATCGTAAATGTGGAATGGGTTGTTATGCTGCAGGACATGTAAATGATTAATTTTCGGCGACTGTTTAATTATTTGTTATTTGTCTTGAGTTGAAGTCCTGTAGCATAATGGCCCAAGTCCTAGTGTCTCGTTCGTGTTCTTGCTATTTGTTGTTTTTCTCTTTTGATCAGTAATTTAGGTTAACATTCGTGTTCGGGTTTTTCAATGTTTAACTTCTGGTAACATCTATATTTTCAGTATTCAGAAGTTTTGTTCGTATTTGTTAATTAATATTTCCTGGCGTGTAATTTTCAAGGTTAGACCTTTGCAGAGAAAGTAAATTTATAGCAGACAATTTTCATGCACCGTATGTGCCCGCTTTATGAGACTGTGCTAGGGTGATATCTATTGTATGCATAGTACCGAGGTATGGGACTCGGTAGATTTTGCTGCTGTTTGTGTTTTGGGGCGTGTGTCCCCGTGGTGTATGTGTGTTTCGGGGCATGTTTCCCCCTGAAGTTTATCAGCTATAAGTAGGCTATAGGTTTTTTTTTTTTTTTTTTTTTTTTTTTTTTTTTTTTTTTTTTTTTTTTTTTTTTTT